>JBCEWC010002110.1:0-36343 GCA_038996855.1 Solanum aculeatissimum
CATGCCCGCATACTTAGTACTTTATTGTGCTAACCCATACTTTTGTCTACATGTTCTACTCATGTAGGTGCAGGTGAAGAGTTCTATCTTCCTACTGATGAGCTTTGATCTATAAGCTATCTGATTGTGGTGAGCCCTTCTTCCAAGGGAAATAGCCTTCTATCCTATAGATTTAGTAGTTTATTTCTGTTTAGTTAGACTTTTGAGGGTGAGCCCGGACTTGTCGTGGCCCCTGTCACTTCATTAGAGGCATGTGTTGGGACCTATGACATTACTATTATGTTAAATAATGACTTAAATAGTTACTTAATCATGTTTAGATCTTGGACTTGTTATTGGACATTTCGAATGCTATTAAGTTATGTGTTATGCTTCCGCAAATTTTGAGTGAAGGGGTTAGTTTGGTGCTATGATGGCTTGATCGAGAGCCTTCGGGTTCTCCTTCGCCATGTCACATCTAGACCTCCTAACCGGGTCGTGACAGGATCCCTGATTACTCAGACTCCATCAAGGTGCAATACCTCTACCACCGAGGCTTCAGAAACAACACCCACATATTGCTTGACTCTTTGGCCATTTACCTTGAACTGGTGCCCATTCTCCGCTTCTAACTCCAATGCACCATGGGGGGAAAAGTTAACAACCTTGTATAGACCTGCCCATCTAGACTTTAACTTACCTGGAAACAGCCGCAACCTAGAGTTGTAAAGCAACACCTTGTCTCCCACATTAAAGCTACGCGGTGCGATATGTCTGTCGTGGTGTGCCTTCATCCTGGCCTTATACAGAGCAGCACTACCGTATGCTTGCAAACGCACCTCATCTAGCTCATCTATTTGGTCCAACCTCATATCTGTGGCTTCATCTAAATTCAAGTTCAACTTTTTTAAGGTACACAATGCCCTATGCTCAAGCTCCAAAGGTAAGTGACACGCCTTACCAAACACCAATTGGTATGGGGACATACCGATAGGGGTTTTGTAAGCTGTGCGGTAAGCCCACAGCATATCATCAAGTTTTCGTGCCCAATCAATCCTGGAAGCATTGACAGACTTTGCTAGGATCTCTTTGATTTCCCTGTTAGATACCTCAACTTGGCCATTAGTTTGTGGATGGTAGGGAGTGGCCACCCGATGCTACTTGACCTCGTACTTGGCTAAAGTTGCATGGAAGATCCTGTTACAAAAAATGAGTTCCCCCATCAGTAATGATAGTTTTGGGAGTCCTAAATCTGGAGAAGATGTTCCGCCTTAGGAACTAGGTTACGCTCTTACTCTCGTTGTTCGGTAACGCTATTGCTTCCACCCACTTGGAAACATAGTCGACCGCTACCAAGATATACTGCATCCCATAAGAGCTCACAAAGGGGCCCATAAAGTCAATGCCCAAACATCAAAGATTTCAACCTCCAGAATAGGCGTCAAGGGAATATCTTGACGCTGAGAAATATTTCCTTGTCTCTGACATTGGTCACACCCTACCACTAGGTCATGGTTATCCTTGTATAGAGTGGGCCAGTAGTATCCACATTGGAGTATCGTTTTAGCTGTCCTGGTGCTACTGTGGTGCCCCCTACGAGAGAAGCGTGACATGCTTCCATTATGCTCAACATCTCTTCTTCAGGAACACACCGTCGAAAGATCCCATCAGCACATGTACGGAACAAGAACGGCTCATCCCAAAAGTACCTGCGCATATCATGCAAATACGTTTTCCTCTGGTGAGAGGTTAAGTCCTCAGGCATGAAGTCACTCACCAGATAGTTAGCATAATCAGCATACCATGGAATTAAGTCAACAGAAGAAGCTAGTACCTGCTCATCAGGGAATGAATCATCAATAGTTAGCCAGTCGTTCCCCTTCGACTCGTTCCCCAAACGAGATAAGTGATCTGCCACTTGGTTTTTGGTTCCTTTTTTGTCTTGAACCTCAAAATCAAACTCTTGTTATAGTAGGACCCACCAGATCAATCGTTGCTTGGCGTCCTTTTTGGTCATAAGGTCTCTCAATGCTGCGTGATCAGTATGCATAATTACCTTAGTCCCCAAGAGGTAGGCCCGAAACTTGTTGAAAGACTACCGCCAATAGTTCCTGTTCAGTTACAGTGTAGTTTCTCTGGGATTCATTCAGTGTCTTGCTGGTGTAGTAAATAGGGTGAAAGATTTTGTTGTGCTTCTGACCCAGCACAACTCCCACAGTCATTCCACTCGCGTCACATATGATTTCAAAAGGGCATGACCAGTTAGGAGCCACAACTACAGGTCCAGTAATCAACTTATGTTTCAGAGTCAGAAAGGCCTGTTTGTAGCTTTCATCGAATTGGAATTTTGTATCTTTTTCCACCAGCTTGCACAATGGATGTGCAATTTTGGAGAAGTCCTTTATGAACCGACGATAAAATCCCGCGTGCCCAAGGAAACTTCTTACACCTTTGACTGAGATAGGCGGTGGTAGCTTTTCAATCACTTCAATTTATGCTTTATCTACCTCTATGCCACTTTTGGAGATCTTGTGGCCAAGGACTATCCCCTCCTTGACCATGAAATGGCATTTCGCCCTGTTTAAAACCAGGTTTGCCTCTTCGCAATGTTGTAAGGCCTTCTTCAAGTTCAAGAGATAATCATCAAAGGAATCACCTACCACCGAAAAGTCTTCCATGAAGACCTCCAAGGTATCCTCAACCATATCTGAGAAGATTGACATCATGCATCGCTGAAATGTAGCTGGGGCATTACATAACCCAAATGGCATCAGTCTAAAGGCGAATTTCCCATAAGGACAAGTGAAGGTAGTCTTCTCTTGATCTTCGGGTGCGATTGAATTCTTATTATACCCTAAGTAACCATCTAGAAAATAGTACCATCCTCTGTCTCCTAACCGATCTAACATCCGGTCTATGAAGGGCATGGGAAAGTGTTCCTTCAAGGTCCATTTGTTCAGTTTTCTATAATCCATGCAAACCCATCAGCCAGTTACAGGACGTGATGGGACCAACTCGTTCCTATCGTTAGCTATGACTGTCATTCCTCCCTTTTTGGGTACACACTGGATTGGACTAACCAACTGGCTGTCCGAAATCAGGTATATCACCCCTGTATCCAACCACTTAATGATTTCCTTGTTAATAACCTCTTGCATGGGCGGGTTGAGCCTGCACTGATGTTCGATGATGGGTACACAATTGTCTTCTAATTTAATTTTTTATAAGTGCATATGCCTGGCGGGATTCCCACAATGTCAGCTATGGACCGACCAATCGCCTTCTTGAACTGTTGCAATACCTTCAACAATGCTACCATCTGCGCTTCCTGCAAATCTGTGGCCACAATCACAGGTAAAGTATTATTAGTACCAAGGAAAGAATACCTTAAATGTTATGGAAGTTCTTTGAGCTCCACTATTGGAGGCTCTTCAACCGAAGGCTTGGCGGGTGGCGATGGTCTATTTTGCAAGTCAATGTCTAACCTTCTCGGCACGTAATGTCTGGTTCCCCTACCTTGCAATGCTTGCACTGTACCCTTTTAGTCGGTCACACTGTCATTGAGAAAATTCATGATCACTGCAGCCAACTCATCTATTCTTAGTTCCTCTTCAACGGGAACCTCAGAAAAATATGTCTCCTCTACATCTATGAAAAACATTACTGACATCTCCCTGGGCCTCTTCATAGATACACAGACATTGAATTTGACCTCTTCGGAGTTCAATCTGAAAGTCAACTCTCCTCGTTCCACGTCCATTAATGCTTTGCTGGTAGCTAAGAATGGTCTCCTACGGATGATGGGGACCTCAAAGTTGACTTGGAAATCAAGAATAACAAAATCTACAGGGAAAATGAACCTGCCTACCTTTACCAGCACATCACATAGGATTCCCACGGGGCTCTTAATTGACCTATCCGCCATAAGCAGCCGCATCATCGTGGGTGTGGGGACTTCCAAGCCTAACTGCCTGTATATTGCTAGTGGCATCAAGTTTATACTAGCTCCCAAATCGCAGAGAGCCCGTGCAAAATCAAATGCTCCTATAGTGCATGGAATGGTAAAAGCCCCAGGATCCTCCTTTTTCTCAACCAACGATCTTGTAGCAATGGCACTACAATGGTGGAGGGTCCCTGCTAACTCAGATGTGATAGTACGCTTCTTGTTTACTAGGTCCTTCATGAACTTGGCATAGTCCGGCATCTGTTCTAGTGCTTCTACTAGGGGCATATTGACAGACAACTCTTTTAACATTTCTAAAAACTTCTGGAACTTGCCGTTGTTTTCCTTCTTCTTCAGCCTTTGTGGAAATGGTGGTGGTGACTTAGGGACAACTGTTAAAGGTGTTGGCCCCGGTTTTTCCAAACCACTTGATTCTTGAACATACTCAGCATCATTGGGAGTCACACCTGCTTCTTCCACTATCTTCTCAAACTGGCACTTTGGTGCTGGCTACATTACTACTCCCTTGAACTACCCTGTCTCTGACTAGCACTGGCTCAGGAAGTACCTTTCAGCTCCTAGTAGTTATAGCCATGCAGTGACTATCATTTTTGGGGTTCTAGATGGTATCACTAGGAAGGACGGCAACCTTTCTTTGATTCAGTGAAACAGATAACTGACCCATTTGTTGCTCCAGTTGCTTAATTGAAGTAGAGTGAGAGTCCATTAACTGACTAATATTTGACATTTCCCCACGTATGTCTCTCACCCCACACTCAGTCGGTTCCACCTTGTCTAACACTTTAGCCATCATCTCTTCCAGCTTTGAGGGACCACTACCATTATTTGGGCGCTCTCTATTCATAGGAGGTACGTATAGTGCAGGCCCATCATTTCTGAAGTTGTCTTTGTTCTGCCAATTGTCATTATCTCTAGCCATGGGTCGATCATAGTAATTTTCTCGTCCATAGGTCCGACCTTGATTTCCTGAGTTAAATGGACGGAAACCACCCTGACTATTTAGAAATTTAGCCTCTTCATCATACTCGTACCCTGCATCATCATACCTGGGCGCCAAGTCTACTGCTTGGACTTTCTCCAAACCTCCATCCAATAGCTTCTTTGTCAGCAAATCCATTTGAGTTTGCATGTGAGCCATGTCTTGCTCTTGTTCCTCTTCTTTCTTGAGTTTTTTAGCACTCATCCCAACAAGGAACCCTGAGCAATCACCATCTCTCATATACTAGGCTCTGTTGTTTTTGTCCGCTTGATCTAGGATGCCGATAATATCAGGAAATGTTCTGGCCATATACGAACCCCCACAAGCTGCATCAACAATCGACTTAGTCACAAAGTTACATGACCGGTAGAAAATCTTCTTTAGATGCTCATATGTGAGGTTGTGGTTCGGGCATTGCTTAATATTTTGCATGAACCTCTGTGGATAGAATTTTAGGGGAGTTCATTCAGCCATTTGGTTGCCTCCCCAGACAGAGACAACAAAAATAACCTTAATCTGATAGCCTGCTGATTAACTCTCGGGATTTCGGAGGACTGGCAGGGGGAGACAAAATTCATGAGATGCTGGTTGGCATCTTCATGTGGTTGTCCTGTAAACAGACCCTTAAACGACAACATCTGGAGCATCGTACTGGTGATCGTAAATTTCACCCTAGCGAGCAGTGGCGGCAAGACAATTGCTCTAGTAGCCCCAGTGCCATCTTCCTCCTCATATCTTGCTCGTGGCTATTGGGGGACAGGTGGCTGCAGAGGGGGAGGTGGTCTGACTCCAGCATGATGCAGAGGAGGGACCACATGTGGGACTCTCTCACCATCCAGATCATGAATACCAATCCTATCATGGCCCCTGTTCTCGACATTAAGGGCTAATTCTTGTCGCCTCTGCGCCTCTCGCTCCTATACATTCATTCTTCTGATGGATCTATGTAGCTCTGGGTCGTAGGCGATTAGAGGTTCACTTTTACTGCGAGTGATGGGTATACACAACCTATCTCCTGCAGTACTAACAAACCAAACAAAATAAAAAAATAAAATCAGGAAATAGAATTACACTAAAACTAGCGCTAATAGACTATATCTTCGTCAAAATTTGATACGCCCAAACGCACACCTCGAATGAAGTGCAAAGAGGTCATTGACCAAATATAGAACCCAACAAGAGTTGGGGTCGATTCCACAGGGAATGCGTGAAAATACAGCTAATAGTACTTTGTCTCACGTGTAATTACTATTTCTAAAATAATAATGCATAATGAAAATGGGAGTTTTTGCAATAGTATTTAAAAGATAATTACCACACTTAGACTACTGATTACTATCTACGATGACTATTGAGATTCAACAATGACTTGCTAGACTAGGTTTGTGGTTCCCATGACACCAATTCCAATATTCAAACTTAGAGCTTTTACGATAGTGATCACATATACAGAGCAAGTAAATAGTTAACACCTAATTCACCTTCAAGTCCCTCTTAGGTGTATATCATTCCTTACCTTCCAGTCTTAGTATGTTGTAGTCATTTTACTCTTACTTTCCACTCCAGGATACTCTCACCTTCCGGTCTTGAGTACTTAGACTAGGTTAATAACCCCAAATTCTGCCACAAGAATCTTTTCCTAATCACTACCTCCCTCTCGGACAAATAGTGAATACAGAGTTACCCCAATGCATCGACTCATCAAGGTTTAAGTTCAATTGAAGATATCTTATGGTGTATATGATAATCACTTCTGACGTTAGCCCTAAATTTACTAGCTTCTTTGGTGATCATAGTCCCCACAACCCTAGTTATGGGTTTAGCCTATCATGCTTGAAGAATCCGAATTAGAACAAGATGAAGAAGTCATGAATCACACTTACGATTGAATGATCAATGAAATTACGGCTTGAAATTGCAATTCAATGGATCAAATATAGCAAATATTCCTAAAAATAGCTTTATAATCACAATCTGTACTTTGTTCAATGTTCAAAAATCAACAATAATTAAAAATGACCTAAAACTGTATTTATATGACTTAGAAACAAATTATACACAAAATAGGAAAACTGGGCGTCGGCATGCCCACCTGCAACTACACGGACCGTGTAAGGTTAAACGGTCCGTGTCACCCGCCGTCTGGCTACACTTGGATTATTATTTCACACACATTTTGATAGACCTCACTGCCTCACTTGACGGACACTTGTGACGGACCGTGTACCGTCACACGGTCCGTGGGAGTCACTGTTTGTCTTACCTTGGCATTCTATCTTAACGCGTGCCTTGCCACAGGTTCTGTGTCATTTAACGCCAGGTGAAATGGTCCGTGAACATCCTAATGACCCATCACATAGCACCGTGCAGTTCTACATGGACTCAATCCCTTTTTCACTTCCAATCCGACATTCTACCTCAGTCCACGATTAGTTACACGGACCGTGAAGGAGCACACGGGCCGTTAATCCTTCCGTGACATGATACTTGGGCATTTCTAGCTCGTTTCACTATCAGGAGCTCACTGTTACCTCTCACGGACGACCTCACGGTCCGTTCAGGACCACACGGCCCGTGGAGGTGATCGTGTGAGGCTTGGAATGGCCTTTTTGACATTTTCTGCTTTTTTTCAACCTGTTTTCATGCCTCACCCAGATTTCCTGAAAATACGCTAAACAAACCGTTAAACACATAATATTTTCTTGAGAACTTATAGAGATTTTACCTGAAAAGAGTTATATGATGAGCGTTTTAGCGACTCATCAACTAGTTATCACCTCATCATGTTATTCTTGATTTTAATGCAAAGACCGTGACCTTATCTTGTCCTGAGTTACCTTAGTTGGTGTGGACTGGAACACCTAGATCCTATTCTAAGGGAGTTACTTCTTATATGCATGTCTGTCAATTGATGGATAAGCCATTGTTTAGTATATTTAGCTCATGTTCGGGTTGTTTCTCAGGAGTCCCCATCATTGGAGACCTCTAGAGTTGCTAAAGAGTTTATAGATGTATTCCCGACTGATTTTCCTGGTGTTTCTCTGGATCATGATATAGACTTTACTATTAATGTGGAGTCACGGACTAAGCCCATTTGTATTGCCCCTTATTGGATGGCTCTGACTGAATTAAAATAATGAAAGGAGCAATTGGAGGATTTTCTAAAGAAACGGTTCATTCGTTCGAGTGTATCTTGTTGGGGTGCTCCTATCGTTTTTATAAAGAATAAGTATGGCACCATACCTATGTGTATTGATTATCGCAGTTGAACAAAGTGACCATCAAGTATAAGTATCTTTTTTCTCGCATTGATGATCTTTTTGACTAGTTACAGGGCGCCTCAGCATTCTCCAAGATTGATTTGAGGTCTGGTTATTATAGTTGAGCGGTTAGGAGTATGATATCTCAAACACATCTTTTAAGACCCACTACGGGCATTATGAGTTTGTGGTTATGTCATTCGGGTTCACTAATACCTCGGCTACCTTTATGGAGTTGATAAACCGAGTGCTCAAACTCTATATGTACATATTTGTGATCATTATTTATCGATGATATCCTGGTTTATTCCAAAAGAAAGGTTGATCATGTTCAGCACTTAAGGACTATGCTTTAGATATTGAGAGATGAGAAGTTATATGCCAAGTTCTCAAAGTGCAAGTTTTTGCATGAGTCTATTGCATTTCTTTGGCATGTAATGTTAAAAGAGGGTATCATGGTTGATTCGGCCAAGGTGAAATCTATTCGTGAGTGGGTTAGACCTACTGCTGTGATTGATATTTAGAGTTTCATTGGTTTGACAAGGTATTATCGATGTTTTGTTCAGGGATTCTCTTCTATAACAGCTTTGTTGACTAGATTTACTCTGAAAGATGTGGCATTTTAGTGCTCTAAGAAGTGTGAGGTGAGCTTTCAAAAGCTCAAAGATTTAGTGACTTCAGCACCTATTTTTGCATTGCTTGAGGAGAGAGTTCCATTTATGATATATTGTGATGCTTTTGGTGTAGGTTTGGGTGATGTGTTAATGTAAAAGGGGAAGGTGATAGCCTATGCTTTTACACAGCTTAAGGTTCATGAGAGGAACTACCCCACCCATGACTTAGAGTTGGTTGTGGTGGTATTTGTGTTGAAATTATGGTGTCACTATCTTTATAGGGTGCATTGTTAGATCTTCACTGATCACCGAATTCTCAAATACATCTTTTCTCAGCCTAATCTGAATATGAGACAACTAGGTGGTTAGAGTTGCTAAGGACTATGATATCCCTATTCTATACTAACTCGGGAAGGCAAATATGGTAGTCAATGCTTTGAGCAGGAAGGCTACTAGAATGGGGAGTTTTGCATTCTTGAGGGTTGAAAAGAGGCCCTTAGCTTTGGAGGTATAGACGCTTGCTAGATAGATGGTCCGTTTGGACATTTTCCCTCCTCAGAGTATTTTGGCCATTGTTGAGGCTAGATCTTATTTTCTTGATCAGATATGTACTTATTAGTTTGAGGACCCCAGATTATGTATGATTCGTGAAAAAGTTTTTAGAGGTGAAGCCAAGGAAGCTATTAGTGATTCTAGTGGTGTTTTTAGGATAAATGATAGAGTTTGTGTGCCTAAGGTTGGGGATTGGGTGAGATTGATATTAGAGGAGGCTCATTGTGCTAGATCTTCCATCCATCCTGGTATGGGAAAGATTTACAATGATCTAAAACAACATTATTGGTGATTCGAGATGAGAAGGGATGCGATTGCGTTTGTGGAAAAGTGTTTGAATTGCCAACAAGTCAAGTATGAGCACCAAAACCCCAATGGATCGATGCAAAAGATGCCCATTCCCGAGTGGAAGTGGAAGAGGGTGACTATGGGTTTTGTTACAGGTTTGCCCATGGCTTTGGGAAAGTTTGATTTAGTTTGGGTGGTCGTTGATCGTTTGACCAAGTCAACTCACTTCTTACCGATAAAGAATAGCTACAGTGCAGAGCAACTGGCTAGGTTGTATATCCAGGATATTATCAGATTGCATGGTGTGCCAGTGTCTATAGTGTCAGATAAAGGATTTGTGTTCACTTCTCATTTTTGGCGGGCTCATGTAATGACTTGGTTGGTCATTTTTATCTTTATCTATGAAAATTACTCTTTTACCCTTCTATAAGTTGCTTTGGACTATTTTCAACTATTTGTATTATTGAAACTAAAATCAGAAGTATTAAAATTGAAAATTTGAGTTTTGGCATTTTTTAGAAGCTTAAGTTATTGAAAAAGTGAGTTTCTAGTGTCGGATCAAGGATCTATCGATTTCATTAGCTCCAGAATGTCAAAACTAATCTATGAGAAGGTACATAACTGAATTCGAACTTAAAATGAGGATCTTAGTCCCAAAGTTGTGATTTTAGTCATTTCTAGGACCAAAGTTTGACTTTGGTCAACATGCGAACTTTGGAAGCTCGGATTGGAATTCTAACTGTTCTAGTATTCAAGATGGTGAAACTAACGCTAGAAATGGTCTTGTTATACTTTTCTGAGTTGTCGCGGGTAGTTTTGATATGTTGAGTTTTAAACTAGTTTCATCGAGTTGTATTAGTAAATGTGGCGCGTACACATTGAAATTGATTTTTGATGATTTTGTTGAGTCTGGATCATTATTTCTGGTATGGAAATATATAAAGTTTGTGTAATTCTGATTCCAAATGAGTTCCGAGGGTCCATTCCAAGTAGGGAATTGGACTTGGTATTGCTAGTTTTGTTGATATCTGGTGCAAGTGTGTTTCTTCTCCGCATTTGTAGAGAAGCATCCACGTTCACGGAGGTCTGGGTCTGGTTACCCTCTGCGTTCACGAAGGACCGATCCGTAATCACGAAGTGCATACATGTGTGACCCCCCTCCTGTTTACTCTCCGCGTTCGCGGTTGGTCTCCGCAATCGCGAAAGTCATTTTACTCAACCTTCTCCGCGTTCACGGAGTACTTTTGCAACTAAACTGTGTTAAAAATCAGGAAACACCATTTTTAATCCATTTTCGAACTTCCATGCTTTTGAGGAAATTTTAAAGAAAGGTTTTCGAAGATTTTGTAGGGTCAGTATTTTTAACATTATATTAATCATTTTCCATAAGTTTCATCTTAATTTCATACAAAATTCCATGATTTTAAATGTCCAAAATTGAGGATCTTTAGACTATGATTTCTAAACTTTGAATATTAATTTCTCACTCCTTTTAAACTCGATTTTAGTGGGATTTGAACCTATAAACTCTATTTTCGCGTAGAACTTGATCTTAAAATCAATTTCTATATTTGGGAACTTCGGATTATAGCCCTAAAAATTGGCATTTTCCCCCTAAGTCTAATTCATGCTAATATGGGTATCACAATGCTCCTCTTGATGAGTAGAGTCTATTGTTGATAGAGGTTGATCGAATTGCGGGATCAATTTATGGATTGAGTTGATTGAAAGCTTGTCCGAGTGCGGTTTCGGTATTGAGGTAGGTTTGGCTAACCTTGTTGAGATTAGATTTGAGTTATTATCATGTTTATGTGGTAATGGTGAGATATAGATTGGTTCATGAGTAATTGTGTTGATGGAAATGTGATTCCAGTTAAGCCAAATTGTGAGTAATTGTGATACTATTATTAATTTGAGATGCAAACTGGTGGATTGAGACTCTGTTAGATGTTATTATGATAAATTAAGGCTTTTGATTCTATTTGGGGGAAGTATCAGTAATTTAATGATTAATGAGACACTGTGATAAGCATTCATATATCTATCTTGTAGACGAGTAAGGTCTGGTACTGTTGATACACTTATTTTCTAGACATAAGGATGATGGGTTACATTGTAGGGATGAGTTAGGTTCAGTATTTTTTTTGTATATTTGATGTTTCATATGGATGTGTCTACTTGAGATATTATGATATATTATGATTCATAATATTATATTACAAGTTTATGTAATACTTATACTGTATTACTCTTATTATGATGTTATAATTATGCACATATTTGAGTGGATATCATTGCCTTATGATGTATTATGTTGCATTGTATCACCCCTTGACATGAGTAGGAGGCAAGGGTAACATATTCCACAGTTGTACCACTCTCTTGACCCAGGTAGGAGGTAAGGGTAAGATCCATACTTGTATATCCCTTGACTGCGGTCAGGTGGTAAGGTTGAGACATTAAATGCCCCTTGACCACGGGCAGGTGGCAAGGTTTATAAATTTTGATACCCTTGACCACAAGTAGGTGACAAAGTTGAGAGATACTTGATATGTGAATTGATGAGATTCCATATACTGTGTGTATATTGCTTATGGTGTTATGCTTTTGGACAAATGAGAGATCTTATAAGGTTTTATGTATATTTTTGTTGTGTATTACCCCTTTTTAGATGCAGGTGTAGGATTTTTCGTTATTACATTCTTGATTGATTTCTCTTACCTAGTCGGTTGAACCTATTGGGTACATTTCAATGCACTCACCCCTACTTTGTTTTCTCCCTGCATATCGAGTATAGGGACCCACACAAAGTAGTTCACTCACTCTTACTGAGCATTTTCTGCATCCATCTAGATCCTTCCGATGAGGCTCTTGACTTTGAGTTATCATGGATCTTTGGGATTATTTTTACTGGTTTCTTCTAGGCTTGTATCGGATTCTATGAGACAATCTTGTATTTCATTTTGAGACAGTTGTATTTATCTTCGGTATCTAAGCTCTAGGTTTGATTGGCTTATGAGTCAAGTGCAGGGTGTCTAGTAGAGTCTCATGGATCGGTGTGTAGACATCCACACCCATCTCTAGGAGTTATGCGATACTCTTTAGGAAAAACTTTTATGTTTTGCTTATGATTTATGCATTTTTTCATATCACATGCTTTGAAAATGTCTAATCAACTCCTTTTGTGCACATGACAATTACTAGATCTTGATGATCAGTGGGAGAGCCTGAGTTAGTTGATGTGGCTCCCACTCGTGGTCGAGGCAGAGTTCGGGATAGGGCCAGGGGTCGATGGCTTACCAGAGAGGTGACTCTGATCATGGGACAGACAAGGTCTACTTCTCCAGAGCCAGCTTATGAGCCTGAGGAGCCTGCAGATCCTATTCCACCACCCTCAGCTCTATCCCCTGCACCTTCAGTCTAGGATCTACTATTAAGGTTATTGGCTAGATTAGAGGGAGCTCTTCCAGCCCCAGATTCTAATGATGTGCCAATATCTGCAGCACTGGTTGATCCTCCTATAGCCCCAGCCAAGCCAGCTATGGTACATATGGGTCCTTCTTATGTTTCATCAAATTCCCCTATGACTGTTGTGAATCCATATCAGGAATCTCGACTGATTTTGGGTTCCCAATTTAAGAGTTTAGTAATTGATCCATCTATAGCACCACCCTTATTTATGATGCCACTACCTTCTTCCAATCCATCCATATCCACAGCTGAGCAGAAGAGTTTTGAGAGGTTTGTTCGACTAGCTTCTTCGAGATTTCACGGCACCTCGAGTGATAGAGCTTATGATTTCTTATCAGAAGTTTCAGGAACGACATTTAATTTAGCCATATTAGAGTCATATAGAGTTACTTATACCACTTATCAGTTTATCGGCCTCGGCAAGGAGTGGTGAAGGTCAGTTGTGACTCATCGACCTGTTGGATGTCCAATTATGACATGGGAGCGGTTTACAATAGTATCTTTAGAGAGGTTTATGCCATACAACCTTTGGGACAACCATCAGGATGAGTTTGATAAGCTTCGATAGGGGAGGTACCAGAGGAGGACGTGGCACAGTGAGAGGTGGAGACCCATAGGGTAGTGTTGGTCGTAGAGTTTGTTATGCTATCCTGGATAGAGCCGAAGTAGAGGCTTTTGATGCAGTTATCACAGGTATAGTTCCGGTGTTCTAAACATTCATCTTTAGGTTTATTTGATCCAGGCTCTACTTATTCCTATGTATTGACTTATTTTTCCTCAGATACTGATGTTATATGTGAGCCTCTTGCCGAGCCTGTTTATGTTTCCACCCTAGTAGGTGAATCTTTAGTGGCGAATCAGGTATATCGATGTTGTGTTGTGACTTTTATGGGGAGAGACACGGTTGTTGACTTAATATTATTAGATATGGTGGACTTTGATGTGATATTAGGTATGGATTGGTTATCGCCTCATTATGTCATTCTTGACTATCATGCAAAGACCTTGACTTTATCTTGTCCACAGTTACTTCAGTTGGTGTGGATCATAGCACTGAGCTCCTCTCCTAAGGGAGTTATTTCTTGTATGTATGTGTGTTGATTGATGGATAAGGGTTGCTTGTCTTATTTAGCTCATGTTTAAGTTGTTTCTCAAGAGCCCCCATCATTGGAGACCACCAGAGTTGCTAGAGAGTTTATGGATGTATTTCCCACATATTTGCTTAGTGTTCCTCCAGATCAAGATATTGACTTTGTTATTAATGTGGATATGGGCACTAGGCCTATTTCTATTTCCCCCTATCGTATGGCTCCAGCTGAGTTGAAGGATTTGAAGGAGTAATTGGAGGATTTGTTGAAGAAAAGGTTTATTCGTCTGAGTGTATCTCCTTGGTGTGACCCTGTCTTATTTGTGAAGAAGAAAGATGGCACTATGTGTACGTATATTGACTACTGCCAGTTGAACAAAGTGACCATCAAGAACAATTATCCTTTGCCTTTCATTGATGATCCTTTTGACTAGTTGTGGGGTGCCTTCATATTTTTCAAGATTGATTTAAGGTTCGGCTATCATCAGTTAAGAGTTCGGGAGTCTGATATCCCAAAGACAGCTTTCAAGACCTATTATAGACATTATGAGTTCGTGGTCATGTCATTTGAGTTGAGTAATGCCCTAGCTGCTTCTATAATGTTGATGAATTGATTGTTCAAGCCCTATATGGATATCTTTGTGATTGTGTTTATAGATGATATCTTGTTTTATTCCAAAAGTGAGACCGATCACGTTCAACACTTGAAACCCGTGCTTCAAAGATTAAGAGAGGAGAAATTGTATGCCAAGTTCTCAAAGTGTGAATTTTGGCTTGAGTATGTTGTATTTCTTAGGCATTTTGTGTCCAAACAGGGTATTATAGTTGATCCGACAAAGTGGTAGCTATTTATTAATGGGTTCAACCTACTTTTGTGACTGAGATACGGAGTTTTACTGGTTTGGTGGGGTACTATCTATATTTTGTTTAAGGATTCTCTTCTATAGCAGCCCCGTTGAGTAGATTGACTCAAAAGGATGTGTTGTTTCAGTGGTTTGAGGAGTGTGAGGTGAGCTTTCAAAAGCTCAAGGATCTGTTGACTTCAGCACCGCTTCTTGCTTTTATCGAGGAGGGAGTGTCATTTATAGTATATTGTGACGCTTTTGGTGTGGGTTTGGGTGGTGTGTTGATGCAAAGAGGGAAAGTGATAGCTTATGCTTCTAGGAAGTTGAAGGTTCGTGAAAGGAACCACCCTACCCATGATTTGTAGTTGGTTGTTATTGTGCTTTTGTTGAAATTATGGCGACACAATCTTTATGGGATAAATTGTGAGATTTTCACCGATCACTGGAGTCTCAAATACATTTTTTTGAAGCCTAATTTGAAAATGAGATAGAGTAGGTGGTTGATTTGCTTAAGGACTATGACATCTCTATTTTATATCATCACGGGAAGGCCAATGTTGTGGCTGATGCTTTGAGCCGAAAGGCTACTAGTATGGGGAGTTTGGAATTTTTTAGGGTTGAGGAAAGGCCCTTAGCTTTGGAGGTTCAATCACTTGCTAGACAGATGGTCCGTTTGGATATTTCCTCTCCCCAGAGTATTTTAGCCTTTGTTGAGGCTAGTTCATCCTTACTTGATCAGATATGTGCTCATCAGTTTGAGGACCACAAGTTGTGCTTGATTCATGACAAAGTGTTGAGCAGTGAAACCAAGGTGGCTATTATTGATTCTATGGGTGTTTTGAGGATAAATGGCAGAGTCTGCGTGCCTAAAGTAGGAGACTTGGTGAAATTGATATTAGAGGAGGCCCATTGTGCTAGATATTCCATTCATCTGGGTGTGGCTAAGATATACCATGATCTAAAATAGAATTATTGGTGGTTAGGGATGAGAAAGGACAGAGATAAATTTATGGCAAAGTGTTTGAATTACCAATAAGTCAAATATAAGCACCAAAAGTCGGTGGATCGATGCAAAAGATGCCTATTCCTGAGTGAAAGTGGGAAAGAGTGACTATGGACTTTACTACAGGTTTTCCCATGGCTTTGGGCAAGTCTGATTCAGTTTGGGTAGGGGTCAATCGTTTGAGCAAGTAGGCTCGCTTCTTACCGATAAAGACTAGCTATAGAGCGGAGTAGTTGGCTAGGTTGTATATCCGGGAGATAGTCAGACTGCATGGTGTGCCAGTGTTTATAGTATTCAACAGATGATCTATGTTCATCTCTTAATTTTTGTGGCTTTACATCATGGTTTGGGTACTAGAGTGGATTTGAGTTCAGGTTTCCACCCCTAGACAGATTGTCAGTCCGAGCGCACCATTCAGGTGTTGGAGGACATGTTACAGGCTTATGTGATTGACTTTGGGATTCGATAGGACCAACACTTATCATTGGTAGAGTTCACATATAATAATAGTTACCATTCCAACATTCAAATGGCACCATTTGAGGCCTTGTATGTCCGGAGGTGTATATCACCCATTGGATAGTTTGAGTCAGGTTCTAATGATGTGTTGAGTGTGGATCTACTTAGAGATGCCATCGACCGGGTTTGTTTGATTCGGGGTAGACTTTTGACATCTCAGAGTCGCCAAAAGAGTTATGCTGATTAGAGGACTAGGCCTCTTGAGTCCTTTGTTAGTGATAGTGTATGGTTGAAGATTTCATCCATGAAGGATGTGATGAGATTTGAGAAGAAGGTCAAGCTCAGTCCCAGATTCATTGATCCATTTGAGATTTTGAAGAGAGTGGGTGAGGTTGCCTATAAGCTGGCATTACCATCGCGATTGTCATCAGTTCATCCTGTTTTTCATATTTCTATGCTCCACCGATGTATTCCAAATGAGTCCCATGTGATTTCTTATGATTCGGTTGACTTGGGTCCAAAATTTTCATTTGAGGAGGAGCGTATAGCTATATTGGACAGGCAAGTCTGTAGATTGAAATCCAAAGATATACCTTCTGTGAAGATTCAGCGGCGACACTGTTCTATTGATGAGGCTACATGAGAGTTAGAGTCTGACATGCGGGCCAGATATCCCAGCCTTTTGAGGCTTTAAGTACCCCTCTTTTTTTTATGTTTGAGGACGAACATTATTTTTAGTGGTGAATGATGACATGACCTGGTTAGTCATTTTTGGCTTTATCTATGAAAATTATTGTTTTACCCTTTTGTAAGTTGTTTTAGGCCTATTTTGAACTATTTGTATTATTGAAACTGAAATCCAGAGTTTTAAAATGGAAAATTTGAGTTTTGGCATTTTTTGGAAGCTTAAGTTATTGAAAAAGTGAGTTTTGTACCATTCTAAGATTTTGCTGTCGAATCGGGGATCCATCGATTTCATTAGCTCCAGAATGTCGAAACTGGTCTATGAGAAGTTACAGAACTAAATTTTGATTTAAAATGAGGTTTTCAGACCCTGAGTTGTGATTTTAGTCATCTTTGGGACCAAAGTTTGACTTTGAAAGCTCGGATCAAAATTCTGACAGTTCTAGTAGTTCTGGATGGTGAAACTAACGCTAGAAATGGTCTTATTATATTTTTTCGAGTTGCTGAGGGCAGTTTTGGTATTTTGAGTTTTAAACTAGTTTCATCGAGTTACATTGGTAAATGTGACGTGGAGGCCTTGAAATTAATTTTTGATGATTCTGTTGAGCCCGGATCACTGTTTTTGGTACAAATACATATAAAGTTTGTGTAATTTTGATTCCAGATGAGTTTTGAGGGTCCATTCCAAGTAGAAAATTGTATTTGGCATTGCTAGTTTTGTTGATATCTGGTGTAACTATTTTTCTTCACCGCATTCGCAGAGGTCTGGTTACCCTCCGTGTTTGTGGAGGATCGATCTGTGTTCACGGATTGCGCACGTGTGTGATACCCCCTCTGTTTACTCTCCGCGTTCGTTGGTTGATCTCCGTGATCGCAGAAGTTAGTTTACTTAGCCTTCACCACGTTTGTTAGACCCACCCGCGTTCGCGGAGTACTTTTGCAACTGAATATTGTTAAAAATTAAGAAACACGATTTTTAATCTATTTACGAACTTCTAAGTTTTTTGAGGCAATTTTGAAGAAAGGTTTTCGAAGATTTTTGCTGGGTAAGAGTTTTAAACACTATATTTAATCATTTTCCATAAGTTTCATCCTAAATTCCATGATTTTAGATGTCCAAAATTGGGGTTTTTTAGACTATGATTTCTAAACTTTGAATATCAATTTCTTACTTGTTTTAAAATCTATTTTAGTGGGATTTTCACCCACAGACTCTATTTTTCACGTAGAATTTGATTTTAAAATTAATTTCCAGATTTAGAAACTTTGGATTTTAGCCCTAAAAATTGATCATTTTGCCCCTACATCAAATTCATGCCAATATAGGTATCAAAATGCTCTTCTTGATGAGTAGTGTCTATTGTTGATAGTGGTTGATCGAATTGGGGGATTGATTTATGAATTGAGTTGATCAAAAGCTTGTCTAAGTGTGATTTCGACATTGAGGTAGGCTTGGCTAACCCTGTTGAGACTGGATTTGAGTCGTTGATCATGTTAATGTGGTAATTGTGAGATATAGACTGGTTCATGAGTAATTGTGTTGATGGGATAAGATGTTGATGGAAATGTGATTCTGGTTAAGCCAAATTATGAGTAATTCTGATACTATTGTTAATTTGAGATGAAAACTTGTGGATTGAGACTCTGTTAGATGTTATTATGACAAATTGAGACTTGTGATGGTATTTGGGGGATGTATCATCAAATTTGATGGTTAATGAGACACTGTGATGAGCATGCATATATCTATCTTGTAGATGAGTAAGGTATGGTACTGATGATACACTTATTTCCTAGATATAACGATGATGGGTTATATTGTGGGGACGAGTGAGGTTCGATATTTCTTGTATATTTGACCTTTTATATGGATGTGTCTACTTGAGATATTATGATAGATTATGACTCATGATATTATATTCCAGGTTTATGTGATACTCATACTGTATTACTCTCATTATGATGTTGTTATAATTATGCATATATTTTAGTAGATATCATTGCCTTGGGATGTATTATGTTGCATTGTATCATCCCTTGACCCGAGTAGGAGGAAAAGGTAATATGTTCCACAGTTGTACCACCCCCTTGACCCGGGTAGGAGGCAATGGTGAGATCCATACTTGTATATCCCTTGACTGCGGGCAGGTGTCAAGGTTGAGACATTATAAAGCCCTTTGACCACGGGTCAATGGCAAGGTTGAGAGATACTTGATGTGTGAATTGATGAGATTCCATATACTGTGTGTATATTCCTTATAGTGTTGTGCTTCTGGACATGTGGGAGATCTTATAAGGCTTTATGTATATTTTTATTGTGTACTAACCTTTTCTGGATACAGGTGTAGGATTATTCATTATTACACTCTTGATCGATTTCTCTTACCTAGTCGGTTGAACCTACTGGGTACATTTTAGTGTACTCACCCCTACTTTATTTTCTCCCTGTAGATCGAGTACAGGGACCTGCACAGAGTAGTTCAGTCCTTCTTACTGAGCACTTTTTGCATCCATCCAGATCCTACCGATGAGGCTCATGACTTCGAGTTGCCATGGATCTTTGGGATTATTTTTACTCGTTTCTTCTAGGCTTGTATCAGACTCTATGAGAAAGTCTTGTATTTTATTTTGAGACAATTGTATTTATCTTCCGCACTACTATAGATGTTCTTGTACTCATGACTCCAGGTTTTTGGATATTTGATGTTATGTTGTGCTGGTTTCTTCTTTACTTTATTCTTCCTTAGTCATGATCGATTTTCGGTCATGAAAGCTCTACAGCATGGTATGGATACTAGAGTGGATTTGAGTTCAACTTTCCACCCCTAGATAGTTGGACAGTCTGAGCACACTATTCAGGTGTTAGAGGACATGCTACGGGCTTGTGTTATTGATTTTGAGACCCGATGGGACCAACACTTACCATTGGTTGAGTTCGCATATAATAACAGTTACCATTCTCGCATCCAGATGACATCATTTGAGGCCTTGTATGGTCGGAGGTATAGATCACCCATTGGATGGTTTGACTCAGGTTTTATTGATGTGTTGATTATGGATCTACTTAGAAATTCCATCGACCGGGTCCGTTTGATTCAGGGTAGACTTTTGACAGATTAGAGTCGCTAGAAGAGTTATGTTGATTGGAGGACTAGGCCTCTTGAGTTCTCTGTTGGTGATGGTGTTTGGCTAAAAGTTTCACCCATGAAGGGTGTGAGGATATTCAGGAAGAGGGACAAGCTTAGTCCTAGGTTCATTGTCCTATTTGAGATTTTGAGGAGAGTTGATAAAGTTTCCTATGAGCTGGTATTACCACCAAGTGTTCATCCTATTTTTCATGTTTCTATGCTCCGCCTGTACATTCTTGATGAGTCTCATGTGACTTTTTATGATTCTGTTGCATTGGGCTCAGATTTGTCCTTTGAGGAGGAGCCTATAACTATTTTAGACACGTAGGTCCGGAGATTGAGATCCAAAGATATACGTTCTGTGAAGGTTCTGTGGCGGCACCATATTGTTGATGTGTCTTCTTGGGAGTTGGATTTTGACGTGCGGGCCAGATATTCAAGCCTCTTTGAGGTTGTACGGTACTTCTCTTTTCATTATGTTTGAGGACGAATATTATTTTTAGTGGTGAATAATGTAATGACCTGGTTGGTCATTTTTGGCCTTATTTATGAAAATTATCATTTACCTTTCTGTAAGTTGCTTTTGGCCTACTTTGAACTATCTGTATTATTGGATTTGAAATCTTGAGTTTTAAAAATGGAAAATATGAGTTTTGGAATTTTTGGAAGCTTAAGTTGTTGAAAAAGTAAGTTTTTGTACCATTTTGAGTTTCGGGTGCCAGATTGGAGATCTGTCAATTCCATTAGCTCAGGAACGTCTAAAATGGTCTATGAGAAGTTACAGAACTGAATTCAGAGTTAAAATAAAGTTTTTAGGCCCAAAGTTATATTTTGAGTTGTTTTCAGAACCAAAGTTTGACATTAGTCAACATTGTGAGTTCAGAAGCTCGGATCGAAATTCCGACAGTTATAGTGGTTTCAAATGATGAAACTAACACTAGAAATAGTCTCAAAATATTTTTCAAAGTGTTCGAGGGAATTTTTGATATTTTGAGTTTTAAACTAGGTTTATCTAGTTACATTGTAAATGTGGCGAGGAGGACTTGAAATCAATTTCTGATGATTCTGTTGAATCTGGATCGTTGTTTCTGCTATGGATATGTACTTGGATTGTGAGATTCTAATTTCGGATGAGTTTCGAGGGTCCATTCCGAGGAGAGAATTGGACTTGGGCATAGTTGATGCAGTGTTTCTGGTGCAAGCATGTTTTCTTCTCCGTGTTCGCGGAGGTCTGGGTATTATTACCCTCCGCGTTCAGGGAAAATCAATCTGCATTCACAGAGTATACATGTGTGTGCCCCCCTCCTCTAGGTTACTCTCCACGTTCGCAGGTTGGTCTTCATGATTGCGGAAGTCTTTTTGATCAACTTCTCTGCATTCGCGGGACCCCACTCGCGTTCGCAGAGTGCTTTTGTTACCAGTACAATGTTAAATCCATAAGTCACCATTTTTACTCTATTTTCAAACTTTCAAAGCTTTTGAGGCAATTTTGAAGGAAGATGTTTGAAGTATCTTGTTGGGTAAGTGTTTCTAACACTATTCTAAGTATTTTTCAAAAGTTTCATCTTGATTTTGTCTTAAATTTCATGATTTTGAATGTCCAAAATTGAGAATTCTTAGATCATGATTTTCAAACTTTAAATGTTGATTTCTCATTCATTTTAAACTGGATTTTAGGGGGATTTTCACCCGCGAGCTATATTTTTTGTGTAAACCTTAATTTTAAAGTTAATTTCTAGATTCGAGAACTTCGAATTTTAATCTCAAATTTGATCATTTTGCCCCTAAGTCTAATTCATGCCAATATGGGTATCAAAATATTCCTCTTGATGAGTAGTATCTATTGTTGATAGTGGTTGATCGATTCAGTGATCATTTTATAGATTGAGTTGATTGAAAGCTTGTCCAAGTGAGGTTTCGGCATTGAGGTATGTTAGGCTAACTTTTTGGGACTAGATTTGAGTAATTGATCATGTTTATGTGGTAATTGTGAGATATAGACTAAATCATGAGTGAATACATTGATATATTGGACTATTGATGAAAATGTGAACCCGATTATGTCGAAAATTATGTAAGTTGTGATCCTATTGATAAATTGAGATGAGATCTTGTGAATTGAGATAGTTTGAGAGATTATGTGGTAATATGAGACTTGTGATATCAATTGGATAATTGTGGTAAGTTGGATGGCTTTTGAGATATTTCTGAGGATCATGGGTATATTTTGGGACGAGTAAGGCCCAATATTAGTGATATACTTACATATGCGGTATTAATGATATACTTGCATAATTAGGACAAGTGAGGTCCAGTATTATTGATATTCTTGGTTGTTGATATAATTATTATAATCTGAGACATGTTGATAATTTGAGCACTAGTTATGACACTTGATATGATTCTATATGACTATTTGAGATTCATGTATCGGTATTGACATTATGATATTACTTTATTTATATATACACATGCATATCTGGATTGTATCGTTGATTGTACTTATTCCATGTTGCATTATACCATCCCTTGACCATGGGAAGGTGGAAAGGTTGAGATATTATGATACCCTTGACCATGGGCAAGTGACAAGTTTGGGGCATTGTGACAGCCCTTGACCACGGGCAAGTGGCAAGGTTGAGATATTATGATATTCCTTGACTATGGACAGGTGGCAAGGTTGGAATATTGTGATACTCCTTGACCACGGGTAGGTTGCAAGACACTTGGCATATGGCTTGATGAGTTCCACACATTATGTTTGTGTCCCTCATTATATTGTACCATTGGCGGTGGTGGAAGCCCCATTTCATTCTGTATATTTTTATTGTTTGCTAACCTTTTTGGATGTAGATGATAATGTTCTTTGTTATTACATACTTGTTTAATTTCTCTTACCCAATAGGTTGAACCTACTGGGTACATTTTCGTGTACTCACCCCTATACCTTGGTTCCTCCCTGCAGATTGAGTGCAGGAACCCGCATAGGGTAGTTGATTCACTCTAGTTGAGTTGTTCTGTATCCGTCCAAATCTTATTGGTGAGGCTAAAACTTTAAGTCGGCATGGATCTTTGGGATTCTCTTTGTTGTTTCCTTTCAGACTTTGTATCAGATACTATGAGAAAATTTTGTATTTTACTTTGAGACAGTTGTATTTACTCTTCTGCACTATTTAGATTCTCTTGTACTCATGACTCCAGTTTTTTAGATTATCGTGTTATGTTGTGATGGTTTTCATTTTATTTCCTTCTTCTTTAGTCATGATCATATTTTGGGTCATGACAGGTGGCCTTCAGGATTCTTAATTGCAGTGCTTGGTCCGGTGGCCTTGGCAGGTTGGTTGTCGGCACTTGGACCATTAATTCGATTTCAAGCAGATGCCTCAAGACTTGTGGCTCCAGTTGTGAAACCTTGCTTTTTTTTTTATTCTATGATATGTATACATTTGCATGCATTTATTTGCATGTTTCATTGGTACCAATGGATATTGAATTTTTTAGGCAAAAAATGAGATACCTTTTAAAACCCATTGACTACGAACATGTGGCAAGGTTGAGATACTGTGACACCCCTTGACTATGGTTAGGTGGCAAAGTTGACATATTATTACACCCTTTTCAAAATCCCTTGACCATGGGCAGGTGGCAAGATTGAGATACTATGACACCCCTTGACCACGGGCAGGTGGCAAGATTAAGATATTGTGACACCCTTTTTAAAACTCCTTGACCATGAGTAGGTGGCAAGGTTGAGATATTGCGACACCTTTTTAAAACCCCTTGACCACGGGCAGGTGGCAAGGTTTAGATACTGTGACACCCCTTGACCATAGACAGGTAAAAAGGTTGAGATACTGTGACAGCCCTTGACCACGACAAGAGGCAAGGTTGAGATATTGTGACACCCCTTGACCACGGGAAGGTGGCAAAGTTGGCATGCATCACACTTACTTGACATTGCATCGCACTATTTACATTTGATTGCATTCACTCCATCTCATATCATTCTTTTATGATATTGTCCTATCTGTTACGTGTGAGTTGTGAATGCTTTGGAACTAGTATATCGTTAAAAATGAATTATGGAAATATTGTGATACATGTTGATAATTTGAGCCTTGTATATTATGAAAACTTACAATATTGATAAACTATTGTACCACTTGACTCTATAATTCAATTATGTATTCTGAGATATTTCTCTATGCTATGTTGTGTATATATATATATACTGTTATTGTGATAGAACATTTTTTAGTACAGGTGTGTAGTTCGGCGGTATGTGGTTGGTTGGATTGGAATACTTGTGTTCTTCATTACTTTACTTCAAGTTTAGTTTCCATTTGTTGAGTACCGTATTTTTTGGTGCTCACCCCTTGCTACATTGTTTTAGGTTGTGAGCCTAGTTCCTCCTGATTACATCCCTCACTATTGGACCAAGCTTCTATAATTTGAGAGTTAGTGGCTTGACTCTTCAGCTGACCCTTGAGTATTCTATGTTATGTTATGTTATGTTCTATTCGAGAATTAAACATTGAGTCTTGTATTTTTTGTAAGTGTTATCATTTAGTGTACATGTGACACCAGTTTTGAGATGGTTTAGCTAGGTTTCTTTATGTATATCTACTATTTCAGAGTGTTCTATCTTTCACGTTTATTATTATGTTAGAATGTTCAGGTTTAGGCTGACTCGCCTTGGTGGGGTAGGTGAGTTCCATCACACCCGAATTTTGGGTTGTGACAAGAAGTTTCTATTTTTTGTAAATATTTAATACAAATTGAAAATGAACAAGAAATAACTAATGATAGCAACAAAATTGAAATTCCAGATAATTTTATCATTCTTTATACATATGAAATAGAATCCGTAAAGCAATTATTTAAAGAAACTGATCCAGATATAAATACAATCTTCTCACAACCATCTTCTAAAACTTCACGAGTTATTTTAACTACAAAAAATGACTTTATTAATGAAATTAATGATATGTTTACACATCAACTTCCTAACGATGCTAAAATTTATAGTGCAATTGATGAAACTATAAAACCAGGTGATCAATGTCAATTTGAGAACTTCTTACACCCCCTTAAATCCTACTAATTTAACCACATACAAATTGATTTTAAAGAAAGATTATCCAATTATATTGTTGCAAAACTTAAATCCTTCTGAGGGATTATGTAATGGAACACGATTGATATGACATAATTTTAATCGACATGTTATTAGTGATACTATAGCCAGTGATGATTTCAAAAATACACATGTATTTATTCCAAGAATATCATTATTAGGAACAATAGATGAAAAATTACCTATTGCTTTTAAATAACACAATTTTCAATTCAGCGATGTTTTGCAATGACAATAAACAAAGCTCAAGGTCAAACCTTACATTTCATGGGAATTTATTTACGTGAACTAGTTTTTTCACACGATCAATATTATATTGCTTTATCCAGAGCAATAACTTCAAAAAATGTCAAAGTACTAATACGTCCTCCTACGGTTGAAGATGCAAATGATCATTCTACATATAATATAGTGTACGAGGAAATCATTTGAAAAGAATTCACATAAAATCATGGAAAATTTAAAAATATAAAATTTCTATGGGAGATTTATGTTATACCAACAAAATCACTAAAGCAACTTCTACTGATGGTGCCAAAGTTGTTCAAAATGTCAGTCTAAGCATGGTAGAAACTCAGCTAACTCTCTTCCTCATAGAGATTTAACTACTCCTATTGTGATGCATATTTCAAGACCAAAGAAAGTTGAAAATAACAAGAGTAAGTTTCCAGTAATCATGATGGAGAAGGAGATGATGGAAGCTATCAATCACAACACTTATGTTATAGCTTGTGGTAAGACTGGTAGTAGTAAGACAATTCAAGTTTCACAAATGAGATATTATGTTGTTCTATATGCTTTCCTTTCCTTTCTCTGGTGATATAAAGTTGTATTTTATTCTTCCTTAATTTTGGGTTTTGTTTTAGTGGTTTCATCGCTTGCTTTTTGTTTGGAATTTATCAGTTCCATTATGAAGCTATTTTAGCTTGGTCTTCATTCTTCATCTTAATACAGAGGTTAATTTTCAAGTTAGACATGACAGAAGGATAGTAAAAGTTGCAATTGTTCTCCATAAAGTTCATGACTATATGGAATTTTACTTCGCAAATTGCAGGTACGATTTCAATATTGGTTTTAGGTAAATTGGTTCTATTACGCGTACTTCACTTTTTTTTAACTTGAAAGCTTTCTATTAATTATTTTTCATGATTTAGTCTTATTCTTCTTATTAAATAGAAATGATATACCATAAAAGCTTTGAGTTTTCAAGAATTTTCAATCATGCCAACAAATGGATGGAAATCAAAAATAATTTTAGATCATTTTATGTCAAAATTTTTGTTTTCACGTTAGGCTTCTTGAGATACTTGCATAAAATTTCTTCAGCCAGACACAATTAGTGTATCATTGAATAATTTTCTTTTGGATACATTATTATGTGAATATGTAGCCAAAACAAAAAGTTCGCATGAAATTTGAATGCCTTAGATTCTCTGAGGTCGAATTGCAATGCCCCTATCATTGCAAGAGGTAAGCTAAATTGAACAACTTCTAGAGTAAATTGAATGCTTATTTGAGTGTTTCATGGATAATTTGATATTTATTTTAGTATCGAATAGTTGAGATCAAGAATGTTAGCTGCTAAAAATCTATTAGTTTGAAAGGTTTATTTTCAAAAATGCCTTCTCTTCGACTTTGGCAGTTGGCTAAAGATGGGCAAGACCTTCTGGCTTCTAAAAGGAAAAAAAAATGTCGCATACATATAGTCATGAAGAACCTATTAGTGGCATGATTCTACACAAGTGCAATGGATTGAATTATAATATAATTGAGCCTAATAAACATATTGGAAAGGGTAATAATGTGAAGAACAAAAGGCAAAAGAAAAAATATTTGAAGTCCATAAAAGCTTTAATAGTCATTGTGCTATCTCGAATGGGCAGAATGTGTGCAAGAGATCTATTGGCTCGATTAGCCATACTGGTGAGACTCTTTACTCAAAGAATATATTTCAAGCCTAACTTAAGCATATATGTTACTATTCAACTGCTAGTCGGATCTGACAATTTTGGATTTTATAGAAATGTATAGGTAATCTCATGACGTATTGTGACAGAAATGTATAGGTAATCTCAGAAATGTATATATTTCAAGCCTAACTTAAGCATATATGTTACAGAAAATTATTTTTCATGATTTAGTCTTATAGTCATGAACTTGAGAAAAAGCTCAAGCATTCTAAAGGAAAATGAAAAACTCAAGCATTCTAAAGATCTCAAAAGTTTATAGTATATGTAGCTATACGGCTAGATTTTGGTATTTTTGCTTTGGAGGTTTCACTTTCGATCCTCTACTTTCTTACTGTCCTGCTCTTGCTTATGTCTTCTTAAATATTGTGCTTTTCTTTCTTTGAGTTAGGATTTTTCGAAAAATAGGCTCTCTACCTGATAAGGTAAGGTAAAGTTTGTGTATACTCTACCCTCTCTAAACCTCACTTATGAGATCATATTGAAGAATTTGTTGTTATTATATCAGGTATATGAGATAATATGAATAGAACCATTTTGATGGCCAAGTAAAGTTCAGACGCAACATCAACTTTAAAAGGGAGATGCAGTTCAAAGTATATCTGTGAAAGCAACTATAATTCCACTGTTCTTTTCTCTAATGTTTTGGTGAAAAGGTTAAAAAAGGAAGAGTTCTAAAATTTGTAATCTAAAACAAGCCTTAGACATTTATGTAACTATAAATCATTTTAATAAGTGCAAAAATAAATTTTAAAGTCAAATTCTTTCACATTATAAAAAAAGTGATAGTATTAGGGTACTTCAAAGAAGAAGAGTTCATCAGGCAGGAAGGCACTGATGAGTTCATTAAGACTACTAACTTTTTTTCCTATGAAAAATACAGGGAACGCCTACTGAAATTTACTTGTAATGAGCAACATTTGCTTGAATTTACTAGTTATTTGAAACGATCTGTTACTAATGATACTACATGACTTATGAATGTTGTGCTCTGAATGCCTATGCACATTACAGTAAATAGTAAAGTCATCATTATCCTTCTGTTAATCTACATTTTTCATGACACAATTAAGGCTTCTCTAGGATTAAAAGTCAAGCAATATTTTAGGACATATCTAGGTAATCAATTATATTGTTAATAAACTTGTAGCAGCAAATATTGAAACCTCAAATCTTGGACAGCAAGAGAGGGTCTATGGCTTGGTTGACCAAGCATTTGAGGTGAACAAGCATAGGTTTCTTGAGAAGAATACTCTTATCCTTCTCTCTTTAGCTTTTGCCAAATGTGGATCACCTATTCCTGCATCCTTTTATAAGGAAGCTAGTGGAAACAAAGCAGTGTCCACCTGTGAGTACTTACTTCTTCACCTTATTGTTTGACAATTCTCAACAAAATCATTATTTATAATGTATGTTGACAACTAAATTGAAGGAAGATCTGATTTTAGCCAAAGAAATATTTCCATATCATAAGATAACTAGATTTTCTATATTCTTAATATGAAGTGAAAGTAAGATTATATCTAGCTACATGTTTCAAATCATCGCTATTATTTGTACTATATATACTTGCAATGTCTGCGTCTTTAAAGGAAAGCAAGGTTAAGGCTCATTAATTGGATTTTATTGTGCCATGTTGTGGTTGTTATGATTACCTATAGGAATCTCTTGATGCAGAATACAAATTATGAACTTCCTCAATAACCAAATTTTGGGGGTAGTTAAGACTTCAAATAGTTTAAGACAGCCAAATAAAATGCAACAAATTTAGGGTGATCTTTAGGTATTTTACTTTTTTATATCTAATTATCTCCATGGTATTGTTATTAATAATAGTGTTAGCATGATTAGGAGGTCCTTTTGGAATGTGCCAACTGGTAGAAGAGATGCAGCAATATCAAACAATTAATATGTGAGGCTACAACAGAAGATACAAATGATCATATGATCTGCTAAACCTAACAGGCCGCCAAATTCCTTCCCATACCAGTTGCAAGAACATGTTGTATTTTGTTTCTACAATTTCAAGGTTTTAACTATAGCCAGAGTAAGAGCACATAAAACAATTTTTAATTTGACATATTGTCACTTTTGATAACCAAGGTATTGCGTGGGCTTGTCCATCTAGTAATGTAATGGAACAAAAAACTATGGAACATCAATTAATATAGAAAATAATGTTTAATAAACCTTTAATTGAAGTACCCAAAAAAAGGGTAAATGTAGCAACTAAACGGATTCTTTGAAAAAAATTGAACAAATCTAGTTTATTCAAAGTGCATAAATTTTGCGATACATAATTGTGTCCAGTGAAAGATAGGTTGATTTCAAAACAACAATGTAACGGTGGTGTGCTTGGTGAAATGTTAATAGACAATTGCAATGATCCAAAAAGAATTTATACACCAAGTGAATCAAAGCAGACATGAAAAGAGATCATGGGATCACATTAATGTATACATAGGTTTGGAGGGGTAGGCAAAAAATATTTAATATATTGCGAGGGGATCTTGGTAAGTCTTATGCCAAAATTTTAATATATTTATATATATTAGCACATACATATCTAGGTGTCACGATCCAAAATTTGGGTGTGATGCCACTCATCTAAACCATCAAGTCGAGTCAGTCCAAATTCGAACAACCCAATACGATAACAAAAGCGGAAGATAAAATGATCTAATATATTAGATAAACATAAGGAAACCAAATTTCAACCATCCCAAAACTAGTGTCACATGTACAAGCCTCTAGATGGTAATAATACTCAAAAGATAATACAAGTCTCCATGTCTAGTCCTCAAATAGAACATAACATAATAAAAAATCCTCGAGGGCCTGCCGAGGAGACAAGTAGCTACCTCTCAAGGGATCTAGAAGCTCGATCCTGTAACTAGGAAGTCTAACAAGAGGGATCGGACTCACAACCTACAAAAATGTAGCAAAGGATGAGCACCAAACAACACGGTACTCAACAAATGAAAAGTAAACCTAAAGTAAAGCAATAAAGAACGAAAGTACTCTTATCCACCAAACCACATACCACCGAACTACACACCTGCACTCAAAAAAGTCCTAGCACAACATAATATACATAAACATATATACACACCTCATACGAATAGTGTCCCAAAATATCTAATTGATATTCAAAGTCAAATAGTATAACAGTCCTCCAATAACATAAATAATTCTCGTTTATTCACAACCTCACATGCAAAACATATGACAATATCAAAGAAAGAATGATATGAGATGGAGTGAATGTAATGAAATTTAAACAATTCAATGCAATGTCAAGTAATCATGATGCATGTCTGAGACATCCATTGATAAACTCAAATCGGAACCCGTGGGATCTCACATGGCCAATGTAACTGCAGAAACCATTCTCCTTCTGCATTTACTTCCATATCTAGCCGGAACCATTTCCCTTTGGCTTTTCATATTTTTCTTTCTTTTCTTTTTCTAGCTAAAACCATTTTGCTTCGATTTTTCATCATCAAAGGAACATCAAGCAAAATATGTCATCATAGAACAATAATCATGTTCATGAGAAAAGAATAAGAATATGCAAGATGTCCACATGAATCATTTAATTCAACGTTCAATTCCAAAAAAATCACAAGTTCTCAAGCATTCACAATACAATTTCCATATCATATCTCAATCTCAATATCAACATCAAGTAATCCACAATTTCCACAAATAATTAAAAATCCATATTTATTTTACAAGACAAGAATTTACAATATTTACTAGTACCCATTTCGATATCCCATTATCAAAGCCTACAATAGTACAATTCTAACCTATTCCATGCCACAATTCACCCAAACCAACACACATAGGAGAATAGAAGATTCAATTATACTTAACAAAAGGTTAGAAGTCTACTTGCCTTAGTAGAAGTTTAAATCAAGCCAAATTCATGCCTTTTCCCCTTCTACAGTAATCCAAATCACCACAATCTAGTCAAATATAGCATCACAATCATATTACGAAACTATTGACACTAAAATCAAGCAATTGGGGTGAAAAGAGCAAAATGATCCAAAAATATCTTACTGACAAAGGTTCTCGAGATCTGAAAATTTCTACATAAAAATGATCCTCAAGCAATAAGGATTCTAATGGCGAAAATTATTTTTTAAAAGGAGTTAAAATGATGTCATAATCACCAATTTTGTATTAAAAATTAAAGTCCGATAAATCCCTAATTTTTTCAATTAAAAATCCTAATTTCCATGTTAAATTTACAAATTAATCAATGGGAATTGAAAACATAGGTTAGAAATTAGTTACACAATAGTCTTGGCTTGAAAATCCTTGAACAATCTCTCTAAAACCAAGCTTGGAATATTAAAAATGGTGAAAAATGGCAAGACTGTCACTTTGAATATTTAAAACTGTCTCAGGTAAGTTAACACTCCACAAACTTAGTGTGGGCCCGCGAACGCGAAGGGAATTCCAACAAAGCTTCCGCGGATGTGGGGTGGGGCCCACGAATGCAGAGCTCACAAATAATACCTCTCCGCAAAATCAGAGGCATATTCCACGAACATAGAGAGTAAAAGATGGCTCCACCAGATTGAAAATCTAGATATAATATAACGACCCAAAATTCGGATGTGATGGCACTCACCTAACCCACTAAGGCGAGTCAACCCAAATATCCAACAACTTAACATGATAGTAAAAACGAAAGGTAAAAATCTAAAAAGATATATAAATGCGAAAGAAAACTAATATGATCAACCCAAGAACTGGTGTCACACGTATAAGCCTCTATGTATCGAATACTCAAATGAAATACAAGTCATAATGTCTAGTACTCAAATAGAACAAAAACATAGAATGCTATCCTCAAAGTCCTGTTGGAGACATAAGCAGCTACCTTACAAGTAATCTAGAAGCTAGATCCAACAAATAGAAGCCTAGGAGGATGGACTGGGCTCACAACCTCCAAAAACGTAACAAGGGGTGAGCACCCAACAACAGGGTACTCAACGAAATTGAACTAACCTAAAGCAAAGCAATGAAGAACACAAGTAACTCCTTAAATCCCAACCACAATCCACCGAACTACAACCCTGCACTCGAGAAAGTCCCAGCACAATATCGTATACAGATCACAATAATGTAAATATACTCATCATTTGGCATAATATCTCAATACACAAGTATATAAGTAGATCCAACACTTTTCCACAATCAGAAATAATATAAGTATACAACCTCATAAACAATATACGAAAACATCAACCAGGTATGAAATGGAATGGAGTGGATGTCATGAAAGGTACATAATGGAATGCAATATCAAGTAATCATGATTCATGTTTGTCCTAGAATACACATCCACTGAGCGGATGTACAGCCTCAGTTGGAACCCATGGGGGCTACACAAGGACCATATATCTTTGATCATGATGGGCAATGACCTCGACTCATGTCACCTATCTGAAAATCACCTCGAACCAAATATCCGCAGGCATATTACCTCGGCCCGACCGGTAGAGACCTAGGCCACCAAACCATATATTACCTTGCTCACATCTCACCCATAGTCATCACAAGTATCAATGCACAAATAATAATAAATGCAATGTGCATGATCATAATCATATTATAGTATCAACATCATAATGATCTCAATATCTCAGTATTATAAATAATTCATTATCATCAGTATCTCAGTGTCATCAGTACCTCAATATTATCAATGTCTCAATATCACAAGTATTTAATATCACCAATGTCTCAATATCATAAGTATCTCAATATCATGAATGTCGAATGATTCACAAGATCACATAGATTACGAATTCTCAATTAATTTATAAATTAATGTAGCACCATATGAATAAGTATTCAATACAAGAAGTCATGATCAAATCTACAATGATACAATTCTGCCTCCAAATACTCAATTTCATACACATACAAGGTTCATTCATACTTAAGAAAAGGTTAGAAGTCTACTTACCTCAAATAAAGTCTCGAATCAAGTCAAAATTACTGCTTTTTCCCCTCTAAGATACTCCAAATCACCACAACGTATTCACATATGGTATCACAATTACATAACGAGTCAAATGACACTAAAATCAACTAATTCGGAGAAAAGGGTAAAATAGTCAAAAATCTCATACCAAAAAATATAACCAAAATCTGAAAATTAGTCTATGAAAATGTTCTCCACGTAATAAGAAATTCAACGGTGAAAACGGTTTTGAAAATGGAGTTATGATGAAAGAGAAATCAATAATTTAAGTTTAGGAAACTCAATTCCGAAAATCCCCAAATTTCACCATTAAAATCCCAAAACTAGAAGTTAAAAACATCAATTAATAAATGTAAATTATTGAAATAGGTGAGAAAATAGTTACCCAACCAATTTACCTTAAAAAACCTTGAAAATCCTCTCTTAGAACGAAGTTTGAAATGTCAAAAATGATGAAAAGGGTTTAAATCACGTTTTTAAAGAAGATCACTATTCAGACATTAACAATGCTCTGCGAATGTGGAGCCTTATCCATGAATGTGGAGGCCACGAGGCTGGTACATTTCAAGAACGTGGTCTGCCCATCTACGAAAGCAGCCCGCCTATCCGCAAATGTCAAGAACAAATAAGGCCTGTCCCCTCACACTTTCGCGATCATGGATCATCTAGCACGGAGGTCTACAAGGTTTGACATCCGCGAACACACTCCTAGAGGCGCGAACGCGGAGAGTAGTTGGGGATGCACCAGATATCAGTTGCACCAACAATACTCAACCCAAACAAAATAGGAACTAGACTCTCGAGAATTCATTCGGAACCCCGTGAACACAAATAAAACATGGAACCCCATCAGAAATGATGATCCACACTCAATGGAACAGTCATAATTCGAATATGAAAACCCCGTTGTCTCGAACCTGAGAAGGATCATTAAAACTAGTTTTGGACTCAAAAACTCAAAATATTCACGAAAGCTCTAAAAATTACAACGAAGCCATTTCTACTATTAGTTTCACCAATCAGAACCATTGGAACTGACAGAATTTTGATACAAGGTCCCAAACTCCAAATATTGACCAAAGTCAAACCTATGATCCAAAATGAACTAGAAATGCTACTTTGGGCCTAAAATCTTTGTTTTAACTCCGAATTCAATTCTGCAAGTTCTCCTAGATCAAATTTGGTATTTCAAAACTGATGGAATTAAATTTTGAAACTCGAAAAGACCTCAAAACTCAAAATTTCCAAATTTAAGCCCTTGAAAATTTTTTCTTTTGCAAAACTTTAACTTTTTACAAGATTTGTTTTTAAAATTCAACTTTTAGACTTATCCAAAAATGACCCAAGGCAACTTTTGGGAAGGAAAAATGATAATTAAGTCAAAAATATCAAAAATGACCTTCGAGGTCATTACATCATCCACTACTAAAAACAATGTTCATCCTCAAACATGAGATAAAAACATACCTGAAGACTCAAACAATTGAGGGTACTGGGCCCGCATATCAGACTCTATCTCCCATGTAGTCTTACTCTCGAGCCTATGGCTCCACCGGACCTTCACTGAAGTGACTCATTAGTCCTCGACTTCCTCACCTGCCTATCTAAAATGGGCACTGGCTACTCCTCATAAGTAAAATGCGGGCTCAACTCAACTAAATCCATATAAATCACATGAGACTCATCCGGGATGTAACGCCGTAACATCAAAACATGAAAAATAGGATGGTCTTAAGACAAGTTGGGTGGTAAAACAAGTCTATATGCCACCTTCATCACTCTATCAAGAATCTCAAAAGTACCAATAAACCTCAGACTTAGCTTTCCTTTCTTCTTGAATCTCATAACACCCTTCAAAGGAGAGACTTTCTGTAACAACCCAAAAATTTTTAAAATCTACTTATGGTTGGAATTATATGATGTACTACAAACCATGTAAGAGTTTTGGTGGCCACGGGTTGAGTTTAAGTGGCCGAATGCAAATTGGGCTTGTTAGTGGCCTAGAGGGACAGTTTTGACGGTCAACTTCAAATAGTCATAACTTTTTATGTGGGATGAACTATGTGAGATACCACTTATAACATTGAATCTCTTTGCGTTATATTTTCAACACAAGTGGTTTCACTCAATTTGGATATCGGATGAGGTAGATATGGCCCAAACAGTGAGACTGTCTAAAATTTAGAAGCCATTGAAGATAGGATCAGACAAATGGCCAAGGACATTTGCACGGACCGTGAAACTTTTCACGGTCCATCTAGGGTGTCGTGTTCTGTCATAGTGAGCTTGGGGTGGCTTGGAACCACCCCTAAGCCAAGTGAAGGTTGACGGAACCTTGAACGGTTCATTTGGTACTTAACGAGCCGTCCACTGTCCCGTGAAGTTGAACAGTGGCTAGGCCAAGGCTTGAGCATGATTTTCGGGGTTAAGTGAGGTTTGACGGTAGGTTACACGGGATGTCTAACCTTAGACGTTCCATTTGGTTGCTCGTTAAATGTAACAGAATGTCCTTCGAGAGTTCGTGTGGAAAATTGGCTAAGTACATCTTGACGGCATGGTAAACGGCCCGTGAGACCACTTGACGGCACTGTAGCTATCGTTTGGGTGCTGTGTTCAGTGAAAAATTCTAGTTTATTAAAGGGTATTTTCTTGATTTAACGTTTCCCTAAGCCCCCTTTTGTTCCCTTAAGGTATCCTAAACCCCTAAATCATCCCCCAAACCCTCATTCATCCATTCAAACTCTCCTACATTGTCTTTAGAAATTCCAAAACCCTCTTGGCCTCCATTGAAGAAAGCTTGGAGAATTTGGGGAAGAAGACCTTGACTAGGTTTGACTTTGCAAATTATTGGTGGAATTGAGGTATGTGGGACTTGATTCAAGGATCCTCTTTCATCCTTGAAGATCCTAAGAACCCTAA
>JBCEWC010002111.1:0-36341 GCA_038996855.1 Solanum aculeatissimum
AAATAATTAATAATTGGTTTCCTAATTATCCTTAAAATTAGGTGGCGACTCTAAAACTAAAATATTAAATTATTATTATTTTTTTTATTTAAAATTCTTGTCTACTTATTAAATTATTTTTTAGCGAGTTATCACGACGTTGCGCCTTCGGGATGTCAACAATCATTATAACATCAATCACTATCACTATCACAACCACTACCATCACTATTGCTAGCGACTAAACACTAATCATTACCATCACCACCACCATTGCTAGCGACTAAACACTAATCATTACCATCACCTATACCATTACAAACCATCTTAACCATCACTATCAAACATGATTTTGTTTTAATCAAGTAATGATTTTATTTCATTAACTAATATTTTTTTATTATTTAATTATTTTTTATTAAAATTGTATATTTATTATGTTCATATATAAATAAATTATGCACCTTTAGATGTTGAAAAACAAATTTAATTATTTAGTGTTCAAATTTAGAGACAACATTTTTATCATTCAAATACAAATTGAGATGAATAAATCCAAATGAAAACAAATGAAATATTAGATATTACATTCGTTGTTCACGTTATAAGATACTTTCAATTTGGACCAATACTTATGACCTTAAAATTCACTTACCCTTAAATTAAATAATATGTTCTTTAATATAATTTATTGATTATATAAAACCTATTTATTTTTTGTTATGAGAGAAATGAAAATGAACAATTGACGAAAAGTCACGAGTATTATAATTTCTGTAGTATGACTTAATTAAGCTTATCTATGCATAAATTTCAAAATCAAAGTAAAATATCCACACCAATTAAAGTCAACATATATTGTTACAATTTACAAAAGTTGCGTATGCTCAGTACTCCACATAAATTTATACTTCTTGCATCCTTTTTTAATTGATATGTTGTAATTTTCAAAAATTAATTTAACTAATTTTAAAATTAAATTAAATTAATTTAATTTTTTTTTAAAATTTAAATATTCAAAAATTATATAAAAAGTATTATTGATTACGATTTTTCTCATAACAATATAATTAAAAAATATATCTTAATTTATTAATTAAGATTTATATAATTTAACTTTAAAATAAAAACTGCGATAATTAAAAGGGGACAGAGGGAGAACTTCGTTGTCCAAATAGTTATCACTAAGAAGTGTATCGAAATGCAGAAAGGTTTCTCAGTGACCTTTAATTGAAAATCTTGAAATTTCTAAAAAACTTTTAGTTAAGTGTACGAAACTTTAGTGAATTTATTTTGAACATCAAATAAATTACTAAGCTGCCATGGTATTTTGGGAATTATGTAATTTAGGCTTGGATGACACGCACAAACAAAACAAAGGACCATGTCCTCAGTTGACTAATGAAAACACCTTGCTTCCCAAGTTTTCCCACCTCTTCCCAAAACACTCTCTATATAAATAGGGTCTCTTGTCATGTCAAAAATCAATCCACCCAGATCATTTTCTCCGAACTCAACTTTTTGTGATCGTTCAAGAAAAAGATTCATTTTCTTCCGCTCCGAAAAAAAATGAGGAGAGAAGGTCGCCAACACGGTATGGTCCGTACTTACCCAATTTTACCCTCCCCATGGAACCCAAGGCCCGAGCCCAGGTACAACAACAGGTCCAATTCACCACCGACCGCTGGGCTTTTCGCAAAGGTCCCAACTAAGCCCAGTAACCATTCCAAGTTCACCGGCAAGTGCGGCAGGCCCAGGTGCAACAGCTGCCATATTCATCCGGCTGGAAAATCCAAGGACAAAACTAAGGGCACACAAAAGTTAAAGGGATGCAGCGACGTTGTTTCGTTGGTTACTTGGAGAGTTGTTGATGCTAGGCCTGGGTTGAATTTTTCTGGGTTTTCGGCTACCGGGATATTGGATCATTTGGATTATGATGATCGTGAAATTTACTATGATGCCGCTGATGAAGGTTACGGCGATGAGGAATTGGTAGTTGACTCCGATTGGTCGCCGGCAACCGACTTGGAGATTGATGATGAAGAAGAAGAAAAAATGAGTTTCTGTGAGGTGGGATTTGTGTGGGAAAATGTTGAAGAAGATGGAGATTGGTGTGTTGTGGAAGGAATCTAATTCGTTTCCTTTCAATTGTATTTGTATTGTTAATGTTAAACAAAAATTGTTACATTTCTGTAATTGTATTTACTCTCAAATAAATTGGAATATGTTACAACATTCAATTGCATTTTTTTGATACTTCAGGGTCTAACTACTTTTCTTATTTCTTTAATACTTGATTAATTCATGTGTATTTTAATTAATAATATATTAAGCATCTTCCTAATTCTTTTACGTCAACAAAGATGATAGTGTCGTATAAGAAAATGATTGTCGACGACAACTTTTTTATTGTTATCCTAAAAGATGCACCGCACAACCGACTCGTTGCTTCGTCAGAGTTTTTATATTGCGTCTCTATTTTGTGCACCCTTCCTCAATTAAGTTTAGCAATATCCATAAAAGTTCTCATTATTACAACATTCTTGTTTTCCTTTCCCTTCCTCCGATGAACCTGATAAAAATGAAATTTCTAAAAGGCACTAAAGATAGTGTGGCCTAGTGCTCCATAAGTCGATGAAAAATCATGAATTTTTAAATTTAAATTCCAGTAGGGATTAAATTTAAATTCCAGTAGGGATAAAAACCACAAAGATAAGGTGGTAGAAATGAAAACTTTAAAGTTTAAACCTTTTATAAAGCGTAAACACTGGATACCCGTGTACAGTTATGTTCACTCCAAAGGTTTTAAATATTTCTACCTCTAGATAGCTTTTATACAATATTTTGGAGTTGCTAATCATATTAAGGAAATACATCTCCAAAACATTAATCTTGGAAGAAAAGCTCAATTGAAACTCATTCTAATAAAACACTAATACTCTTTGCAAGGAGCGAAGATTTGTGACTTTTCACTTTTCAGCTAGTGTTCTTTCTTGGATTCTTGCAAGAGTCATTCTTCGTCAAAGATGAAGAAGCTGGCTTCGAGATTAAGCCTTGCTTGCTGCTGGGATATGGCATTCTTGCACCTTTGGGCAATTGAGCTTGTGTTACTGGGATCTGCACCAAATTAAACCACTTCAGGTGGAGGGAGAGCATAGCTAGGAGCAATCATAAATATATAGAAAATATAGTAGCTTTTATTTGCAGAAGATCCTAGACCCAACTTGTGGGATTACAATGAAATATTGTTGTTGTTAGTGTTTACTTGCAAAAGAAAATGTTGATAACAATCAACAAGGAACAAGATGGGATGCATTTTGATAAAGGCGAGACAAGTAGTTTTTAGGAATATATGAATGATGAAGATATAGTACAACAATGCCATGATACCTTTTTTGCATGATCCTTTGCTGTTTCTGTTTCCTTGTAGAAATCAGGCAGGGGACGAGCTTTGAAGCAAAGGCTTTGTCGAAGTTTCCTAAATTCCGTTCCTGCTTTCTCCTGCAAGCAAGAGTTTGTTGTTACGAATTTGCAATTTAAGATGCAACTCGAATGTTAGAAATTATGGTAAAGAAACTACTCCAGACTCCAGAGGCCCACAAATACAAAAAATGGTGAAAACTATGTATGTGCAAATGCATTCACATATTAGGAAAACATTACAGAAGACAGTGGAAAACATTTGCATGCCTTTTAGGGAAATATTACATAATACATGTTATATACTTTAATCTTTTAATAGATATAGAACTACCTTGTGATAAGTAGAAATCATATGAAAAAACAAAATATGGACAAAAAGAAGAGAAAATCTCAACTCCCAAAATTGATTACTAGTGAAAAGAGCAAAAGCATCAATTGCTATGTACTATTTCTACTCTAATGTTCAGCTATGGAATCAACGCCCCCCCCCCCCCCAACCAACCCGACCTCCTCCAAAACCTTTGCCTCTATTCTTGGATACAGTTAAACTGATTCTGTTAGATCCTTTAACTACAACTTTGAATCTGTAAATTAAATCCAAAATAGTTTTTCAACTTATCTTGTGGGACTTTACCCGTAAACACTCTCTCAAAGTCTCTTAGTAAGGTGCATCAAAGTTCACACACTACTTTTCTTTGTTTTCCTTCTTTCCAAATTAGTTTTGCAGAATTCATGGTAAAAAGAAACATTTTACAAGCCATAAAGGAAGTTTTGCATTGGGAGTTGAACCTTTAATGTGGTTTGTTGTTGAACTTTCTTTTCCTCCTTGGCATTGAATTTTTCTTCAAGCTTCTGAAAGTATTTGCAGAAACACAAATTATGAGTTTTTGTAATGCAAAGGAGAGAGTCCACAGTATTTAAAATGTACACTTGCCTGTTTCCTTCGTGCAGCTCTTTCTTCTGTCCTCAAGGAGAAAGGAGTGGATAAAGTTGGTGATTGTAATTTGTTTCGGTAGGCTGTGAAAGACTTAGAACTGAACAGGGAACATCAAAGGTGAGTGAGATCCAACGATGCAATTATGTACTCTATAACAAAATACTAGCAGGAACAAGATAATCAGTGTCCTGGTGCAAGATGTTTGACACATCACACACCAACATACTTATCATACTTATGTTGTGTGCGAAGAATATCAAGTAGAAACAATTGTCTCTCAGATTCTCTTTAAAAAGCCTCCTGGTCCTGGAGAAGTGTTCAAACTGTATCCAGTAAAATCTACTTATCTTGTAATTATGGCTTAGCCTAGTTACTCATAGCTTGAACCTTAAACTAGCAGTTTTTACAAGTTAAGAGAAAAATGTACTACTAAGATTCATTTAAACGTACAAATGATTATGCTACTCTTGTCGAATATAGAGTCATCATGTAATAGACACTTACACAGAAGACAAAAGATTCCATTTAGGTCCTGCTGTTCTACTTCCTGAAGCTGAGGGATGAATTGGTGTTTTAATCCTGTAAATAGGAAGATACAAGAATTGGAGCAGCGAAGGTGAGAATACCAAAGAACCATGTGTCAGTGGAATCAATGGACTGCTTTGCATCAGAAAACTTGTACACAGCTTAATTCGACAATATAGGGAAATATACCTTCTGCTTTCTGAAGATGGCGTTGTCATGGGATGATTAGATTCACCATTAGATGTTGCCTGCAGGTGAAAAGTAAAGCAAACTTTAGGGACACCAAGAAAGACTATTATAAGGATTAGCATTTAGAAAAAGGAGTTTAAACAAGGGGAGGAAATTTACCATAGGAGTCTTAATAGGAGTTGCACACTTCTTAGATGCCTTGGTAGTAGTGGGAGCAACCTTTGAACTTTCCTTCTTGTGGAAGGGAGGTGGAGGAGGTATCTTATCTGGCTCTTTGGCAGGAGGAAAGTTGATCAACTTGCTTAAAGATTTTGGAGTTGATCTCATTTCATTCATCAAGTCCAAGTTAGAATTTGTTGTGATTGGGGTAAAATTGTTCTCTTTATCAACGTCAAGAGGAATGCTATGCCTAGTAGGCGAAGGTGGAACTTTAGATTTTTTGGAGTAGACTGCTGATTTGAATGAAGAAAAAGCAGATTTTTTCTTGCTCGACACTGATGCAGCATCATCCTCAAGTTGAGAGCTGGAGCCCTGTTGCATCAAATAAGGTAAATCAGTTCCATATAGTATTAGAAATGAGTATATGGGTCTATCAATATAATGGACTGCTTTGGACTGTTTTTTCTTGAGTTGAGGGTTTAACGGAAATCCTTTGAGGTAGGAATAAGGTGTGCTCTCACTTTATGGGATTACACTGGTATGTTGTTTCTATCAATCGATCAATCAATGAGGCCTTTATCACAGACTATTTGGGCCATCTATATAAATAAATTCTCTCATAAAGACTAACTATACTTTTCATTAAGCCAGAGTTTCTTACACTATTGGTATGGTTAAGTTCACATTTAGGCCCAAGTACCGTAAAGAACACATATTTACCTTAATCTTCAGCAAAGGCTTCTCCGTATGAGATGTTTCACTAATCTCAGATCCTGAAACTGTTTCTTGGGTCTCACCATTCTCAATTTGGTTTGACGGTTCTTTCTCTGTAGCGTCAGGAGTACCAGGACCCTCCACTGGGGCCTCATTCTCTGTCTCCTCCACATCAGCCTTAACTATGGAATCTGTTGTGAGAGAATCAGGGTTCTCATGAACCTGTTCTTGATTAGCTTCTACATGGGGTTTAACAAGTGAAGCAGAATCAGGGGCTGAATTCTTGGTGACTTCAGAATTGGGGTTCTCTTGATTGGCTTGTTCAAGCAAAGCTGCAGCCTTTTGGGCAGCAATTTTCTTGTAGTGAGCTTCAAAGAAAGCTTTTTTCTGGGCAACAGAACCTGGCTTAGCATACCTCTCAGCCTCCTCTACATATTTTTTGTGAGAAAAAGTTGACCATTTTTCCCAATCCAATGACTCAGACACAAATCTCCCAAAAGAAATTGACTCCCCAAGTGCATGCGCAGGGTTCCCCTGTATACACAATTCCATACCCCAAAAATCAGCAAGAAAGAAGAAGAGACGCCTCTGTTAAATTTTGAGAATCTAGGAAAACAAAACAGTGGGGGGTTTCTTGTTTATACCTTTTTTACTTCATTGGGTATGGCAGAAGCATAAGAGAAAGCATGCATAAGACAAGGTGAATCTTCCATCATCAGTCTGCAAGAAAAAAACAAGAAGGGAACCTGAACAGAATAATTATTCAGGCGTTACTTAAATTGATTTTTTATGGCATGTAATCTCTCTTTGTTTTGGATCTCAGCATTTAAATTTGAAATTCAAATTAAAAAAAGGGGATACACGTTGTTACAAGAAAGGCCACTCATAGAGTAAGAAGAAGCTAAAGGTGTCATTTTTTAAAATTTAGGCCAAGCGCTTCGGTTTCTCAAGTTTCTTTAAACTTCGGCCGAAGGGAGGTTGTCATTTTCAACTCCAGTGGGGTCCACATCATTTGAACTTATCCCTAGTAACGTTCGAATTTCGTTATATTTAATATGAAAATATTAAATTTAAAAATGACAGAAGTGTCATAAGTTGCTTTTGTCTCCTCCTAATGAAAATTTTATTTTATGAAATAAAGATGTAAAGATTAATAGTTTTTCGATACAATATTTTTCTTAAAACATACTAATAAAGGGTGTTACGGGAAATCAATTACAAATTTTGAGAAGGCATATCATTGCTGGGCTATGTTGTCCTAAGTCAGAGTTTGGTAAGTACTACGTAAATTTTGCTTAACTTGTAGACCATACCATATGATGGGACCACAGATTTTTTTTAGAAAAAATAATAAAAATAGGTGGATTTTTTTTGACGTTTTAATCATGTTTGTACGAATTTAAGCGCACTAATTCCAGTCTTGGACGAAAATTTAATTCAAAACAATGCAATCCGATTCTGAAAAATACAAATTTATTACACACAATCTAGATGCTATAATTTTAGAGATATTATTCTTGTATTTGAAAACAGATTCAGTTGGTTTGAGATTCTAGTCCTTTTAAGTTACTGACTTTTTAAAATAAATACAAAATTTAAAATAAAGTTATTGATTCAACATGTAACCGGCATTTTTTAGCTCTCATTCCGTCTGCAATCGTTTTCACTGGTAGGAGAAATACGTGTTTGTTTGAAGCAACAGACTTGTTGCAATGTAAGATGCTACAGTCTGAACTACTAGTTGTTATAACATGAGTTTTTTTCAAGTAAAATTGGAGTAGCTGATCATAGCTGTTTGCCTGTTTCACTTTAGGAAATAGAAGAGCCGTATCAAGAAGCTAAATATATCTTAACAAATGTTATTTTAATTATATGAACATTTATTATTATAATAAATCAATAAAGAATATCATCAATTCAAATACGACCCTACTTAAAAATCATGCGTCTGCCCTCGATTGAGACAGTGCATGAAAAAGGGCTTTTTCCGTTAATAATGTTACCATACATTCAAACATATTGGTTAAAAAAAACTGCTCATTGGTAGGGTTAGTTGCAAATATGATATTATGTTGCCATCCCAAACAAATTTGCTTGTTACTCTGCTACAACCTTCCTCTTTTTATCCAAGCTTGTGACTGACAATCAACAATAAGTGCAAACACCACATACGGAGTTACAAGATTGATAAATCAACCAAGAAAGATTGTTTAATAATATCATTGTGGATAATTCTTGTGGAATTTAACTCCAAAATAGAAGGGCAAATACCAAAAAACCACGTTCAATCTCTATCACAATTCTTCTTTTTTTTTCTGATACAGATTAAAGAAGACACTCTAAAGTGACAACAGCTTAAAAAAAGGAAAGAAAAAGCAAACTTGCCACGTTCACTGTTCCTTTCATTCAATCAAGCATGTTCTGAAACACCAACATGCTTCCCAAATCAAAATTCCAAAGAAAGAGCCTCCTTTATGTTCCTTAGAAACTAATGACCTCTATTGTGTCGCATGTTCAATCACTAGATCTCGAGTATAGCGTGCCAGAATTCACTCTAGTCATTGAAATATTTGCAACAGTCCATTCTTTTGTCACCAGCTTAAATAAGGTGGATCAGCCTTCTCACGGCCACATCCTATGGTCATCTTCGTCTAGGTGGATCCCGGCTTAGTCCATGTTTCTTCAGAATTCTGATGTAATTTCTCATGAGGGTGAATTTGTTACTTCCAAGATAATAGAAGTAGTCCCATGTAAAGATACCAGTCTTATGCAAGTCATCAAATAATAACCTAAGTTGAATCATATCAAAAGACTGAGAAATAACCCCCCCAAAAGAGAGACTACATTATTAAGACAAAAATATTTGTTTTCTCTTATTACCTCACTCCATAATTTCCAATAGGTTCTGCAGACATAATTCCAACATGTCGCCTACCAGATATGACCTAATACATAAGAACATAAATTGGAAAATTTAAAATAGTGAAATAAGATCACAGACCAAAATTAAGCAACAACCAAAACATATTAAACCCGGTTTGTTGATGGAACTCTGTTGCCAGTAACTCATGCATCTTCTTTTTCAAATATTGCAAATATCCCAGTCAAAAAAAAAAGAAAAAAAAAAAAGCTGAAAGTGTTCCTCTAGTTACCTTCTCACCGCAAATGGATCTGATCTTACTATCAACAGCAGGGCTATATATCCTCAAATACTCAGCTGACAACTCATATAGACTACCGTTTTCAAACTCCACCTCCACCTGAAAAGATTCACCTAGCGATAAGACAAGTTGAACTCACAAGACTGGAAGCCTATAGTAAAAAAGTTTGCACTTCGCAGAATCCAAATTGATGCAACCAGAGATACATGAAACCAGTCTCCAAAATTCATTAAAGGTACGTAACTATAAGTAGATTTATGATTCGAAATTCTTGAAAAGGGAGCACGCTAACATCACCTTTCTCCAACTATATGTTGGCTCAATACTATCGAATCATCAAAAGTATTTTCATGAGTTTCGTTTAATTCTCCCCCTAGCTATATTTTTCTTCATGAAAAATGCTAGGAATCTCGTGTGCAATTTAGCAATTGCTTCATACATATCATACTTGAAACAGGAAACAATTATCCTTCAACGGCATACACAATTAGTACCTATAATGTCCATATGACTCTAAACTGCCTAACTGCAACCTAGAGCTTATAATACTACGTGTACAACATTATTGACATATGTGCTGAAAGGTGGGCACTCCCTTGGGTCCTCAAACACAATCCTTTACTACTTTATGCATCAATGAGATAGATGTGCAGCAAAAGCAACTCAAGAAATTCAAAAAAGAAAAAAATGAAGTGTCTAGCATGTAGTATGTCACTGCCATGCCCAAAAAATGAACATTTAACATGGAGTATTATCCAGGTTTTCTCTTCAAAGAAATTTCCATCAACCCTACAGAGTAAATAATACATTTAGTATTGGAGAGGACGCTGCTCCACCCAACATAGACCAGAATGACTGAAAGTAATAATTCAGTTATTCACATGCAAATTCATTGCTACAAGTATAAAACAAAAAGCAAGGTTAGTGTTTTTCTGTTTAAAAATAATATAACATGGTATAACACCATTCATTGGCATAGCAGGAGCTAGGAACTTAGTGCAGGAGGCTGCCCTAACACCATTCGTTTGCATAAAACATTTCATTAAGGGCTCAATCAAATATGCATTAGATTGTTCTTTATGAGCTAACACCAAGTCAGCAAATGTAAGTTTATGTAACATTAACAAAGCCAGTGTAATCCACAAGTGTTGGTCATGGGAAGGCAGTGGGGTAGTGTTTAAGCAGCGCAAACCCATTGTTCTTTATGGCAGAGGCAGCAAGCATAAATAATAGCAAGATTATAACATAACTGAGACTTAAAAAACAACATCTAGTAATAGAAATCCAAGAATAAGATAATACAAGAGTAACACTAATAGTCTAGGAACAGAAAAGGAAAACATGTGAGTACTTGCTAACCTTCTACCGTAATTTTCGACCTCCTACCAACCTTCGTCTAACTTTCTAACGCAATGTTTCTTAGGCCTACCTATACGCCTCCTCAAGCCCACTATAACCAACCTATCACACCTCCTTTTAATATATCCATATCATCTCAGCCTCAGTTCCACAAAAATTCCATAAATTGATCTTTTAGACCACAAAGTTGGTAAACATGGAAATCAATTCTTAACCTACTTGAAATTCTTTTTTATCATAAGTCGCACCTTGACAGAGATAACAAGGACGCAATTGCAATCAAACAAACGCAAATTTAAGTCTGTTCTGAGACCATTATACGGTAAAGGTCGGAACTTGAAGCCTCCGACATCATGGGTTAAGCTTAAACTTTACTTTAAAAACTCCCTAACCCAATTTAACTCCTCTTATAAGAACATCATACGCAAAAATTGGAACTCGAAGAATACAACATCATGGGTAAAGCTAGAACTTAAGTGGTTCAATGATTTCCATTTAATTTCAAAACAAAAAATCGATAAGTTGAAGACATTAGAGAGACATACAAATTTAGGAGGTTGAAGAGCAAATCTGGTGAGGCGTGGACAGTCAACTGCGGTGTGTATGCTTCGAAAACCTCTCTGGATCACATTCATTCTTCTCCCTCTTTCTCCTCCGAGCGACTACTATGTCTGTGAAAAGGATCCGAACATCAACAAGTTGGGTCGGGTTACAGCTACCCCATGAATCATGACGCCGACCCGCTTCATTGAAAAATTGGGCTCTTGATCCTGGACCCAGTAAAGTACTCTTAAAGCCTTTTGGGGACGGTTCTTTATTTAATAGCCTTGCTTTGTTTAACTAGTTTAGTGTACTAACTAGTTACCTGCTTTTCACGTGTGTAATGCGTCAATTAATAAATATTTTTTTCATTTTAATTTATTTGTCATGTATATTAAAAAGAGTTATTTCAAAATAATTATCAATTTAAATAATCAAGAGAAAATTAATTATTTTTTTCAACTTTGCTTTTAACATTAATTACTCTAGAATTAAGAAACACATATATAGGTAAAAGTTTAATTATTTATAAAGGGTATATTAGTCAAACAACACTCCTAATTAATTTTTTCTTAAGGGTTGTGACAAACCTTAACATGACAAATAAATTGGGACGAAGGAAATATTGTATAAAAATAAATAAATTATTACATGTGTAACTTATATCATTGAGCATACAACTATAAATAATTGTGTAAATATTACTATCTCATATCGTCAAGTTTATAAATATTTTATTTTTCTATTTCTATTGCAGGATGCAAATCAACTTCATTCTATTTGACAATAATAGTAGACAAAATAATTGAATGCATTTTTTATTATATATATGTCCTTTTTCTCTCATTCGATGTCCCTATCCACATTGAAAACTTTGACTAAATTTGAATCACACACTATAAGACTCATTTAGGGATAAAGTTCCCAACAGGATTTTCTCCATACTCAGGGCTTGAATACAAGACCTCTGACTAAGAATGGAGAATTCCCGTCACTGCATCACAATCCATATTGATATTTTATGTTATTCTAGAGTTCAAAGAAAGAATATATTAGTTTATCATTGAGTTTCAAATTCATGTGCATCTCTTATCTACCTCGTTATGAATTATAATTAATATATGCATATTGTGTATTACAATATAATTCAAACAATAAAATATTTACGTACCATTTATTTTCTTTTACTTGAGTCTTTTAGCAAGAGAACGAACATAGTAATTTCAATAACTTCGGTCATATACTTTAACATTATAATTTATATGGAATATCAATTTATAGTTACTTTGGGTAAGGGCTATAGAGTTATATTCTGAAAACTCCTTCAATTTTTAAATAAATACATATATTCCTTCCAAGCATGCATACATACAAACAAAAATTGAATTCAATAAAAATGAAGATAAATTATCAACCAACATGCATATAAATTACGCGATAATATAATATTATGAAAGATGGAAAATTATTATTACCTCTAAACTCATCATTATATAAGTGTGTTGCTTTGACGTGAATATAAATTTACTCCTTATATTAATATGCGTTTTGATATTATTGTCTATTTGGAATTAGTATTAGATTGTAGGATTTTATATTTGGTGTGTTGATTTGTTCAATCTTAAATATTAGGTAAATTATTAGTAGAAAAAAATGACTTTTTTAAAAAGATTTTTTGGAGTTTTTTATGCCTATTTTTGTGACAGTTTTAGACCTTTTTTTTTTAAAAAAAACTTTTTATTTATTTTTGTTTTGGGACGTTTTTTTTAAAAAAATTATTATTATTATTTTGGATCAAGACTATTTTTTGAAAGTTTTTTCCTATTTTTCTCAACGGTTTTTAAACCTCTTTTTTGGAATTTTTTTAATTACTTTTTTTAATTATTATTTGAAAGTTTTATTTATTTATTTTTTTGACTATTTTCTTTTTGTATCAAGTCTATTTTAGTTGAAAAAGAATTCTTTATGTGATTCTTATTATGTTTATTAGATTTAATATTTAATATTATTAAAATAATAATTTAAAAAATAGTGAAAAGACGATTTTGTCTAAAGAGAAATCTTTTAATAAAGGGCAAAAAGTTCAAATAACATTTCTAAGGATTTTCACATTTTTAATATAGTATAGATTATTTAGGGTTCATTTGGAAAGTTATCACGTAATTAAAATTGATGTAATTACTATGATAGAAATTATTAGCTTAGTAATTATACAATCTAGTAATCACAATGACTTATTTATCTGTCCCAATACAATTACGATATAATTACAAGTGTAATCATAAGTTTATATTAAAATTTAAAATAAAAAATTTATATTAGAAAAATAAGACACTTTATAAATAATATTAAATTAAATATTTAAGATACATATTTTCTTTTAAGAATATATTAATTAATAAATATATATTCTTAACTAATATTATAAAAATAATTTATTTATATTTTTTAAATCAATATTTTTTTATTAATTTTATCATGAAAACTAAAAGTACAAAATTTTTATAAGCATCATGAAATGCATATTTGATAAAAAAAAAAGATTAATGTTATAAATATAACACCATAAAATTATTAAAACATTAGAAAAAAAGATAATCTATCTAGATAACCAAGAAAATAGCTTACAATATAAAATATTGAATCAATACTCCTAAAACAGATGAAATTGAAAATATAAATAAGTAATAAATTCAAACAAATAAATTTAACATTATGCTCTTATGACGCATTTCAACATATTGTACATAAATATGATTTGAACAGAAAAAAAAAACGTAAATCTATAACCTTATTTAACAATAAATTCTAATTTGATTTAAAAATTAAAATACCAACAAAATTATGCTAATCATAATAATAATAATAATAAAAAAATAGATAATATGAAAAATTACATAAAGTAAAGATTGATAATAAGAAAGAAATGAAATATAAATAGTATAAAAATTTAAAATATATTTTTAGAAATGAAAAAATAAATAAAATTTAAAGTAGTAAAAATAAAAATAATAATAATAATTTAAAAAATAATCAGCTTATAATTACAACATGTAATAATCAATAATTCACAATCTTTCTCTGTGAATTGGAGAGTGTAATTACCTCCTATCAATTATACCTAATTACTTACCAATCAGATAATTACATGACCAATCAAATAGATCATAATATAATTACACTAAATTCAATTATCAGGGTGACTTTCCAAACAAGTTCTTATGAATCTTTTAAATATACTCTACTATTTTTATATGTGAAATTGAGTCATATATGAGAAAATATAAGACACGAATCTTACATTCGTTGAAAGTTTTTTGCTTTTATAGATATTTGTACGACTTTTAAAAATAGGAAAAAAAAATTCAACAATGAACTAATAATGGATATTTTCGCAAATCAGCTGAACTTCGATGATTTTTAATTTTTTTTTTTTTGCACTTTATCCTTTAGAAGAAAAAAAGATGGGGCTTTCTTTTTCTTTTGAGAATTAAATAATTGATATAGTTAATTATTACACGAACTTTCTTTTCCATTATTTATATTTATATAACCCAGAGAGTCATTATTCATCTTTTTTATTTAAAAAAACAAAAAAACAAAAGAAAGCTTCTTACAACTTATTTTCTACATTTTCTTTTATGTTCTCCCTTCCTTCAACTATGTTTGTGATTTTGTTTTTAACTTATTGAATTATGAAGCATTGTTTTATGTGCATAATTTCGATTTTCATGATCATGAAAATTCTTTTAAGTAGTAGGATAATGGGAAATAAAAAGAAAACTTAGCCAGGGGTAATCAATCACCCAATTTACTTGATGTATAACAAATATTACACTAGTGTATTAGAAAATGTTAGATTTCCATAAGTTAATGATGTGTAAACATGAGGTTGATTTCTTAAATGATTATTTAACTAAGAGTTATTATATTAAAAAATTATTATTTTTAGTTGAGTGAACACGAGAGAAATCAACTTTACTATAAAATTTGATAAGTTTGAACTTTGACTGATAGAACTTTTACCACTAAATTCACTATGCTTAAGATTTCGAGTACATATCTAATACTTGTTGGAGCTTTTACAAATTTTCACTTATAAATTCATATTTTACGTTTGAGAATATTGAGTTCAAATAAATTCATAGACAATACGCTGCATCCATCCTTGAAAGCTGGACATTACAATTAAAAGAGACGAGATTGCAACTGCAAGCATAGCTATAAATTTATAGACCTTAGGATTAAAATTTCACTAAGCTATAGCACAAAGAAAAATAAATTACAGCCAAAGTAACGAATACGAAACTCGTCTCCCTCTACTTCTTTTCCCTTTTCCAGTTTTGGAGAACAATTCTATAAATATGAAAATAAAGAACAGGGAGGGACAAAGAGAAGTTGCAGAATTATCAATTGTACTTTCTCAAGAGGAACAGGTCCTCTTCTAGTTGATTGACGGCACATGAGAAAATTGAATCCATCCATTGTTGTAGAGAATCTTGTTCTTCTGCGGGTGCAGCTACATTACTTGATGATTCAGTAGCAGTTGATGCTGTGGAGAAATTGATAGATTCTTCAGCTTCCAAAGAAAATGAAGGGCTGTAACAAGTGGACATAGTCTTACAATGTTTGTTCCATAAGTCCGCATTAATATTTTCACTCAACATGTTGTGGTTTGCATTGATTGGCAGTGAAATATCATTAGCATTTTGAATGAAGTTCTCTGTTTCATTTGTTTTATCATAAGGCTCTGTTCTTGACAACAACTCTGTTTTATCATCTGGTTCATGTTGGTATTTTTCCTTGTCAATTGGCTGGTGAGTTAAAGGGTCTATTCCCATAACCTGTAATCTCTTCTTAATCCGAGTGTTCCAATGGTTCTTGATCTCGTTATCCGTCCTCCCTGGAAAATATGATGCTATCTTAGACCACCTGCCAAAAAAAAAAAACCCCGCATACAATAATATCAGAATTAATCAAACCACTAAATTTCAAATATCATATGGTTGAATGAAAAACAGTACCTGTTACCAAGACGAGCATGAAGCTCTATAATCTGATCCTCTTCAGCTTCAGATAGCGCTCCTCTTTTCAAATCAGGTCTCAGATAATTAATCCATCTCAGTCTACAACTTTTTCCGCATCTTTGCAAGCCTATACAACACGTATTCACAACGCGTAAAAAATACTAATTAAGCATTTAGATAAAATACCACTTCCAAATCATGAATTAAAACTTTGTACAAGAAAAAGAATCAGGCTCGCACATGAAAGAACAGAAATAGAATACCTGCAAGCTTGGGAACAGTTCGCCAACACTGAATGCCGTTATTGAGAATAAAATGGACAAGCTTATGGTCTTCTTCTATAGTCCATGGACCTCTCTTCAATCCAACTCTATCACAACAAGGTTGTCTTCCCATTTTTTATAAACTCTTTTTCAAGTTTACTGCACAATTGTAGAAGCAAGCTAAAACTAGCAACCAGAGGAATATGACCACATATATAGGAACCAGCACTAGTTATTACTCCACAATCATTTCTCTTAGGAAAAAGAAGTTTATATTCAAAGCAAAGAAAAGATGCGTACAGATCAGCAAAGGGACATATAACAAAAAAGATGTGCTGCTTAAGAAGGGAAATGCATGATTGAATAGAGAGAAAAAAAATTGTGTAAAAGTGATGCGCATGGATGATGTGTTACATATATTAATCAAAAGTGGCCAGCCACCATCACAATCGAACTTTGCCATTGCAGCTTCTTAGCTAATCATATAAGTTGTATATTTTAAAATTTTATAAAAGTCATAGCTTTGTGCTTTTTCCTTTAAACTCTAGGGTGGTTTGGTTCAAAGCATATACAAGCCTTTTCTCAAGTTCGATAGAATATTTGAACATTTTTTTAATTAATACGGAAAAAGTTCAAAGGTTGTATTGTCAATTTTGATATAACTTGCATATTATGTATTGTCGATCAACAATATATTTAAGTACAACTAAAATGACCTTAAATTATGCCATATGATATAACAATCTAGATCAAAAAATATATCATATTCATTCCATAACAATCTTTATTATATTATAATACAACCCTTTGGAAAAGCAAGCTAATTATTAAGAATTATGTAAGCATATTACTGAGGAAGTCTTCCTGAATAATATTTTCTTGTTATTACGATGGCTGGTTGAATTATAATACTCAAATGGATGAGATTCCCTTAAATGGTCCCTTAAAAGCTGGCTTGTTTTGTCGTTGTGGCCAACTCCTTTTAATTTGTCCATCCATTCAATACAATTCAAAGTACTAGTACTAAAGGTGAAGATACACAAGATACACCATATTATCATTGCAATTATTATGTTTAGTGCTTTCATTAGTTACAAATTAATAATTGTCTATTAAATTTTTTATCAACTTTGAACTCTTCACTATCAAAAACAAACAAATCCAAACTCGACATAATGAAAAAAGTCCACATCAATGCTCACTAAGATGGGTGATCTTCTTATATGACTGATAATTCTTGTGACCTAGCTTTTGAGATTTGTGTTAGACGCAAAGTTTATTGATAAAATTACTTGGACGAGTACTTTTTAATAAATAATTATTAATTTTAGTGATATTTTTTACTTATTACCATTTATAACAATATGTAGCAATATTATGCTAAACTTGCACTTTTATTAGAAGTGAATTATGCATGCAATATAAATGTATTATAATTGTTTGAAAATATATTGTGCTTGTTTGGTAAGAAACTGACACAATATATAATAAGTGTATTGAAGTGTGATAAATTAAATGTATTATCCATCAATAAAACTTGTATGACATATGTTTTATAAATAGTTATCAGTAATATGTATTAAAATTGTGTTATAGATGTATTATAAGTATTCATCGAAAAAAATATAATTGTTATAAATGGTAAATATTTTTCAAATATAGTATATCTATGTAAGTTTCCTAAATTTATTTCTTTACATAGTATACAAGCATGACTTATCTTATCAGAAGTTGAGCCTCCAAATTAAACTGATGAAGAATAAAAAAGCCTATATCTAATCAATGAGATTAGTGATCTCCTTATATGGCAAGGTGCTACTTCAAAGTTTGAACAAGAACTAGACAACGTAACTAAGGAATCCTTTAGTAATGAATTTCTTTTTCAATTATAATAATTGCATAATATAATGGGTTGATGAAATTCATCTTCATAGATGAGGGAACCATATGTGATGATGCAATTGAATTTGATCCAAAAATTAAAATGAAGATTTTACACTGTCAGGGAATATTAGTAATAGATCATAGCTTTAATATTTATTTGTACGTAGGTTATAACCAAGTTACATTTGCTGTAGAAAATTAATTTAGTTGGCATTTAAGTGGAGTAATGATCACTCTCTAGCGATAAGAGGGAGTTGTTAAGATACTAAGCATTTCTCATTTTCAATTCTAAGATTATGAATTTGAGTTATCAATTGAGTGAAAAGATAGAAAATCCTAGGAAGAAGTAAAAAAAAATCACTCCCTAGCTATTAAATACGATACTACTATTTTTAGAATTCAAATTCAAGAGTTTTAGTTAATAATTGGGCCGTACTTACCGGCCATTTTTTTCTTTGGATAAACTATGAAATTCTATATTTTGGGGGTAAAATGAAATTCAATATACGTTAAACTTACTTTAATTAATTGATTTCATGAAGTGAATGTTAATAATGGTTTAGTGCTAAGAGTTATATGCAAATACATATGTATTCCTTCAGTTTCATTTTACTTCTCGACTCTTATACAAAAACTAGTTATCATAATTCGTGCCATGCACGAGTCCAATTATATTTACTTTTATAGTAATTAATTATATTTATTTTATAATATGTGAAATAATATTTATATTTGAACGTATTATAAAAAGTAAGTGCAAAAACGAGTTATAATTAGTTATTTTTCAAATTTGAAATATAATTTTAAATTTTTTACGATCAAATTTTGATTTTTAAATAGAGTAATTTTATTCTAAAAAATGTGAATCGTATTTTATAGCCAAATGAATAGCTTCAAAGTGAAAAGAAATGAACCATACAAATAATTTTTTGTCTTTTCGAGTTAACAAAAAGAACACAAAATTGTTATAACAAAATTTCTTTTGTCCGTTGAGTTTTTGAGTAAATTTTATTATTAGAAAATAGTAGAAAGTTATCAAATACTCCATCCATTCACTTTTGTTTATCCACTAAATATAAAATATTTTTTTACTTTATTTTTCACTTGCTACATATCAAGTTAAAATTTGTCCATATCTTACCCATGACAATAATTACTTATTCATTAAATTATTTTTAAAAATTTAAAATTATATATCAATTAATATGAAAATTTTCATAAAATATTCACATTAATTATTAATTTAAGAGATATGTAAAATTTAAAATGAATAAAAACACGACTAAAGTAAATACTAATAATAAATAGGGTCTACAAAATAACAGAATAGATACAAAAGGAAAATAAATTAAATGACAAAAATAGCTCTCAATTCAATACCAATTACACGGAAGCACACATGTGTGTGCTTATTCCCTTATATATAATCTTACTCATAACATTGATTACTCATTTGTTAAAATATTTTTCAAAACTTAATTATATATCAATTAATATAAAATTTATGATAAAACATTCATATTAATCATTAGTTTAAGAGATGTGTAAAATTTAAAGTGAAAAAAAATGAAGTAAATACTAATAATAAATGAAGCCACAAAATAAACACAGTAAGTATATTAACGGTGTTGCTACTTGCTTATTCACATTTCTTATATAAAAAATATAATTTTTTCCTTGTTAGTTGTCCATTTTAGTAAATGAGGAGATTTTTTAGTACTATCCTTATTGTTAAATATTTACATAAAATATTATTAATAATCAAATCTAAAAATAAGTATCATATATTTATTGACTTGATGTAAATAACAAGCGCTAATAAATAATTTAGGTTTGGCTCCCCTCTGATTGGGTATTTATTTTGTTGAAAGAATTGACAAATTGATACGAATCAAGTAAAAAAAATATTATATAGTTATTGATTTAATGTAAACAATAATGATATAAATCAGAAAAAATATAATAGTAAGAGCAGTCAATTTTGAACATTGCACAAGTTAGCTGCTTCATCGAAGCTCCAACTATAGAAATTAAAGGGCAAAATTTCAGATCAAACGTTTGACGTACATCAAAGGTTCCACTGATGACATGCATTATTTTTTCACCAAAAGGAACAATTAATAATGAAAACTAAGGAATCGAACAAATACTAGTATTAATTAGTTGAAGAAAACCTATTAAAAGAATGTCGAGTTCATGTAAAACATGCATGCAAGTTAGTTGTGCACAATAATGGCTTATGATTATATTGACTTAAGTAACAGAGCAGTTTAGTTTGTTAATGAATTACTCACGACCTCCCAATTTTCTCTTTGATCATTTCAATTCTTGTATTCTTATATCACGTATATAAATTTAATTGTATCAATTTAAGGTGTAAACAATTCTAGCAATTATTTAACCTCTTAACATCAATTTTAATACGTGCACAATTTTTAAAAAGACATGTAATAAATATAAATAACTTAGTAACGTGTGTTTATTAGTTATCTGACTCCATATATCCATAATCCACCAGGTGGCCAATATGCGATAAAAAGTAGGGCAGGGACCCAAAACGACAGTACGAATAGATGTAAATAAGGAGCAGTACTGTGAGAAACAAAAGAACAGAACAAGTACAACCTCCATTTTCCTGGGAAGTTGCTCCAAAATCATGGGAACAAAATAACTACAACACGTCACTGATGCTTCCACATACAACCAAGCATCTTTTATTCGTATTTCTTTGTTTGTTACCATATAAATTGCTTGACCAACAACAGTGAAAAAAATAAAATTATATAAATGACATAAGTTATTATTGTCAATCTAATAATATTAAAAATATTCTATACAACTGGGTGATATTAACATTTTTTTTCCACCTAGAAATATCTCCAAACCTCTGAAAAAAGTAGTTTGATTAAAACAACAAATTAATTGACTACAATTAAGAAAAAATGGAAATTTCCAATTCTAATTCAACATTGCACACACGAGGCGGCTTTTGGGTGTTTGCTTAAATGTCTAATTTCTAATCTAACTGCACTTAATATATTAGTCAATCCATTTAATGAGTCTCAGCTGCCTTAAAGCCTATCCTATATGTTGCTTTAGTCCAACAAATAATAATTGTTCTTCTTTAATTAAATGATGTTGAAGTTATATATACTCAAACTGTAAATTTCTTTTACAGTATGAATTACTCCACTAGATTACATGTAAATATGAGCAGACAATACAAATTCCATTAGTTTAGGGCTTAATTATGTGGTACATTTTTATCGCAAAGTTACATTTAGTATACACTTTTATCGCGAAGTTACCTTTAGAATCACATTTACTATGTTAAAATACATGTATATAGAGCTCTCAGGTGTAATTTATTTCAGATTCACAGTGTTTGAAGCATGATTCACATGTATCTAAGATATAATAACTCTCTCGCTCACCGCTCTCCTCTCTCGTTCGCCTCTCTTCCTATTTACCTGTATTGCAAAGTGTATTTGGAATATATTTGATATCGGAAATAAATATATAACGTGATTCACATGTATTTAGGATACACTGACTTGTTCAAAGTCGCTTCTCTTCTCTCATGCTCATCTCTCCCCTTATATATTTGTATTGCAAAATGTATCTTATATCAAAGATACATGTATCTGACTTGAAATTTAAAGAAATAGTGTATCTGACTTGAAAAAATGATATAAAATTATTAATTAGTAAGATACTATATACTCATTTCGAAATATAAAGTAAATTAGTATTTATGATAGGAATATTTATATAATTAGATAATGTTTGAAAAAATTACATAAGTGAAGGACTTTAAATTAATATTTACCAAAATAAAATATACTTTTGTTTATTACCATTTCTAGCAAAAGGTAACAATGGGAGATTGGAGAGAAAATTGAGCAAAATTTAACAGAAAAAATGGAGAAGAAATTGGGGTGAAAATCAATTCGCTATACATGGTTAAAAGAAATATGTTGCTATAAGTGATAAATATTTTCTAAATATGGGATAGTTAGATGATTTTCCCGTGATGTTTTCTATTAATATTCGAACACATTCGTTCTTCATCGGGACAATCACCTAACTATCCCATATTTAAAAAATATTTACCATTTATAGCAACATAATTTCTTTAATCATATATAGCGAATTGATTTTCACCCCAATTTCTTCTCCACTTTTTCCGTTAAACTTTGCTCAACTTTCTCTCCAATCTCCCATTACTACCTTTTGCTAAAAATGATAATAAAATAAAAATATATTTAATTTTAATAAATATTAATTTAAAAGCCTTCATTTATCTAATTTTTCCTTCTTCTTCAAACGTTGGAAAACAACAGTTTGGGCTTTTGGCACAAGGCCCAATAGGCCCACCATTATCAACAGTCACGACTCACAAGAAACAACTTGAGCGGATCAGCCTCCACGAATGTGGACCCCAGTTACGTATAAGGCCGGCCGCCGGTTTCTTTTTTATGGATATAATTCGACCGGATGATGATGAAAGACATAAACCGTAAAAGTGGCTGTGTCTCTTCTTTCTTATTTTTCCTCTTAGTTGTTTCTAGACAGCATAATCAAAATCTCAATCATGACACATGTAACTCAAATGACAATTACTTAATGTTAATCCAATTAAACTTTGATAATGACCATATCTAACATTGTAGCTTAAATAAACCTAACTTTATGCTCTAATTATCACCAGTACTTTCTTACTTCCTCCATTATAATAATCTTCTCTTAACTAAATAATCAGAAATAGAATCCACAGTCCTACTAAAAAGCAAAAAAGAAAAAGAATAGTTTTTGATGCAACAGGAATATAGCAAAAGTTTTCTTTCAAAGCACTCTATTGTTTGTTATTATTACTAGGTAGAGTTTATGAAAAATTCAAAAACCACTAGCTAAACTAATATTCCAATATACAACCCTGTCCTTTTCGTCATTTTATAATCAACGATGAAAGAATAGTCTATGAGGAATTTTGTATCCCAATTATCAATATATATATACTTTTTAATTTTATGACAACAACAAAATAAATATAATATATATATAAATTGTTATGTGGAATAATTTCATTTTTTTTTACTTCACAAACTGAAGTGTCATGCTGTTCCTTTTTCTTATTCCGTGTTATTTGGTTACTGTTGAACATTCTTTTCTGGGGGAGGTTTCTAGTAAACCATGAAAACTGATTAGAAAAAGAGATATTTGAAGATGAAAAGGGAATAATAATTGAAACTGCAATAAAATAAATCAAAATTCAAAAGAAGGAAGTTGCAACAAAGTGGATGACCTCGTAACTTGTTTCTTATTGGCAGAAACAATTGACATTTTGACCACGTATATCATCATCATCGCTATTTCTGCTCAAAAACAGAGTTTCAGAAACAGGGGTTGCTCAATTTGAACCGTTAACATAGTGGGTATGGCTCAAATTTCTTTTCTGCGAATGAAACATCATCGTAAGAAACGTGCCGTTTCTGCAGCAGTTCAATTTCCTAGGAAATCTTTATTTTGGTGTACTCTTCTTCTTGTCTGTTGTGCTGCCTTAACTTTCTCTACTCTTCGTCTCGTCTTTCGAGGTAGCCCTTCTTCTGTTTATCTACTAATTCCACTTTGTTAATTTAAATTTATGATTCCTTAATTTCTGTTTTTGCAGCCTTAATTATTTGTTTACTTTGTATGGGAGCGGTTAATATTTTGAAATATGATGATTATTACTACTATTAGATATAATAAAGTACCTTCTGTTTTCGAACTACAGGGTTTCATCCATGGCGGCCGGAGGCAACCACTGTCCCAGTCAAACCGAAAATCCCAGTTATAGAAGCCGTGGAATTTCCGGACGAGACTGTTGTTCTCCTAAAATACCCTCCTTCAACTCCCCTATACACCAAATATGACCTTTACTGCCTCTACCTTAATCCTAACTCTTCTCAATCTCCTGAATCAGTTGAAAACGATGAATTACTGGGCCAACAGCTAGTTCGATGTCTCCTGATTAAGCCACGGGGAGTGCTGACGTCACTTTCCGTCAAGTCTACTGGTTGCATCCTCTCAATTGGGCCATCACGCCGGTGGAATTCGTTGGCCTATGAGGCGATGATCGATCGCGATAACACGACCATCGTGTTTGTCAAAGGGTTTAATCTTCGTGGTGGAAAACAATCGAGCGCTTCAAAATTCAAGTGTGTTTATGGTTGGGATGTTAAGAATCCCAAATTCGTGTTGCAATCAGATGTTGTATCCATTGCTCAAGAAGTCGTTCGATGTAATACCCCAATCAGCATACTGAATAATCCACAGAGGTTCATTGATAGTAGTAACATGAATCATCCCATTAAGGTTTCTGTTAGAATGGTTGGTAAGGAACCTTTAGAGTCCATAGCGAGTCCTAAACGCCATCTGCAGCTTAGCTTGCCAGGTCAAAAACAGCACCAGATGTGTGTCTGCACAATGTTAAGGAACCAGGCCAGCTTCTTGAAAGAGTGGATCATTTACCATACAAGAATAGGAGTACAACGTTGGTTTATATATGATAATAACAGCTTGGACGATATTGATGATGTCATTAAGGTATTATCTATGGATGGAAACATAAATGTGACACGACATGTTTGGCCTTGGATCAAGACTCAAGAGGCAGGTTTTGCTCATTGTGCATTACGCGCTAGGGAAGTGTGCGAGTGGGTTGGTTTTATAGATGTTGATGAGTTCTTCCACTTGCCTACTGGTATGTCACTGCTTGACATATTACGAAACCAATCAACGAGTGCTAATAGTAAAGTTGCTGAGTTGCGGGTGTCATGTCATAATTTTGGACCATCTGGTCTCAAACATGTCCCGACACAAGGGGTCACCATGGGGTACAATTGCAGGATGATTGCACCTGAGAGGCACAAGAGTATAGTGAAACCAGAAGCATTGAATTCAACATTAATCAATGTGGTTCACCATTTTCATTTGAAGCCCGAGTTTAGGTATGCCAATATGGATAGAAATGTGCTGGTGATTAACCATTACAAGTACCAAGTTTGGGATGTGTTCAAGGAGAAGTTCTACAGGAGGGTGGCTACATATGTTTCTGATTGGCAACAGGAAAGAAATGTTGGGTCCAGGGATCGTGCCCCAGGTTTAGGGACACGAGCTGTTGAACCACCAGATTGGCCTAGTCGATTTTGTGAAGTTATTGACACTGGCCTTAAGGATCGAGTAGCTGAGATGTTTACCGACCCAAACACTGGCAAGTTACCCTGGCAAAATCACTGACATACTCCACAAGATCAAATTATTTAGTATCAAAGGCAACATAAAGTTTTTTGACTCTGACGATACAGGGGAGCTCCGTTTCTTTTGCTATTTTATTTGTACATGAAATAGTCGATATATTCTTTTTGTACATGAATTTATGTCACAACACAGAGGTAATATGAAATGAAAGTTGAATGTTCAATATACCTGTACTTGTATCTGGTGAAAGTCAAACCATTTTTACTATCTCTAACATTGCATTTTTCTGTGATGCAATGGAAATTATTATAAATAAAGCCAATAATTGAGCAATGACAGAATGTTAGTAGGTACTGGGAACATGTGATGACTTATTTCTCATATTATAAGCTTTTCAATTCCTTCATCCAACATTCTCTTATCCTCTCTGGAGGCAAAATTATGAAGAAAAAAGGAATCTCCTCCAAGAATTCTTCATATCCAAATTATATAATAGTCATAGAATATATAATTCCTTGGGCCACCATCAACGTAATGAAATTGCCTTATTGTCTCATCATTGCTGATCCTTTGACTTGATCAGCAAGATGCTGGCATTGACATGAACAATCATTGGTATGATCCGAATTTAAAAGAGAGAATAACAAAGTAAAAGATGTATTCCAATTGCTGTCACTCTTTAACAGCCCGACTCTGATTATATAAACCAACAAGACCTATTATACAAGGTCATCACTAGTTCTTCATATCCGCGACTAGCAGGATTTGGCATCACATTCTTGTGGTACTTTACCCTGGAAACACTTGTACATAAACTTGCTTAGACTAGGAGTTAAATTCCAAGATTCAGCCACGTATTAAGTTTCAACTATCAAAAAACTTTATATAAGAACATTACAACAAGATTTGGACAATGGGTACTTCATGAGGAGTTAAAGGCTCACCTTTCAGTTTTTCAACAAGAACATATATAGGTTTCTTAATGTAAGACAAAACACAGTTCCAAATGCAACAGAAAACAAAATACAAAATTTTATGATCCACGGCCTCCTCTAACGCGAATGTTAATGGCTCTTGATGCCATGGCCCTCAAATTTGCTCTGGCTAGAGCTAGAGAGCTCCTGTATTGCTCATCAGTGGAACTTCTTGTCCTGAAGGATTCCATGAACTCCTCTCTCTGCAATCTTAGAGCCAATGCAGCATCCTCATCCTGGTTTGGCAACTCCCTCCTTGAGCTAATGTCTCGATTTCTGCTTGGCAATCCAGAAGCTCGGGCACTTTGTCTTCTCATGGAGCGAGAATTCCTTCGTTCTTGACTACTAGGACCAGATTCTGGACTGTTAAGTAGTAGGACTCTTGTCGTTCTGCTGCTAGTGATGTTAGAATGAGTAGCAACAGCTCGTACTGGACTTTGATGTTTAGCTTCTCTACTACTCAAATCTGCAGCTGCTTTTCTTGTTTCTACTTCTTTTGGAAACAACAGTTGAATTGTATTCCAAAGTACTGTATTTACAGTGCATGATCTACCATTGCTGGAAAAAAAAAAAGGAATACGTCATACTTGAAACAATTGAAGCATCATGTTAAATCTATTTCAAGCTTATTTAACACTCTCTTTGTTTCAGTTTATGTGATACAAACTATGCAAACTTTGACCAATATTTTATAATGTAAACTTTGCAACTTAGTACTTTTCATATAGTTCTTGAATATCTAAAATATTAATTTGATCTAATCCAATTTAGCTTCAAAGCTTAGCCAAATTGACTCGCAGAAAGTGAAATATGCCAAATAACATTGGGACGAAGGGGGTATAACATTTTTACAGGGTATAAATGAAATGAATAAGCATCCTAACAGTACCTGATAAGCTGCCTGCACTTGGGACATTTCTTTCCACATTTATCAGCAGCACATCGCAAACACTTTTTACAAAAACTGCAGACGTAATTTTTACCAAATTAGTCAGAATCAATTACTGAATACGCTAATTTATGAATCTAAGTTGATGATGATGGCATTAAGACTGTACCTGTGACCACAAGGAGTGGTACTTGGTTCGAAACAGATATCCAAACAGATCTGCAAATTCAAAGATATTATTTCTAAACTGAAATAGGAAAAGCAACAAAAAGACACCCTTAATTGATAAACGGGAAGGAGCATCAAGAATCAAGAGCGGATTACAAGTCTTACAGCGCAAGAAAGTTCTTCACGGAGTCGATCAATGGAGGGAAATGCTGCAGAAGAAGATGAAACAGAACATCCCTGTTCCACAGATGCTTTTGTGTCTGGTTTCTCAATGGATTTTGATTCTATATTCTTACTAGAAGAAGAAACAGAACAACCCTGTTCTTCCGATGCCTTGGCTCTTTCCTTGTCCAATTTTTCAAAGGATTTTGATTCTATATTCTTACTAGAAGAAGAAACAGAAGAACCCTGTTCTTCGGATGCCTCAGCTCTTTCCTTGTCCAATTTCTCAATGGATGTTGATTCAGGCTCCTTTTTCTCGCTTTCTGCAAAACAACAACATCAGGACGCAATCCATTATTCGTAACACAAACTCTTGTTGAAACTCATGATTATACCTTGCTTTGCAGTGTCATCTTCATCGAGATCAAGAACAGTCGCAGTTATGGATACAGGGCTCCTCTTCTGAGCCCTTCTTTTCCTGAAAATTTCAAGCATTTCCGAATAAGCCAAACAAAAAAAGAGTGACCGATACTCCAATCAGACAAAGTACAGGTAATCTATCCATACCTTCTAGAATTAGTTGGGGGAGTCTTGAAATGCAGAAAATCAGAACGGTTCTTTTGTTTTGGAAGGCGGTCAGGTGTGTCTTCGACAACAAGACTGGCGATGAGAAGAGCCTCTTCATCCCAACCAGCCATAGCAGCCACGGATCGGAACTTGGGGCTCAACAACCCTTCAACTTTGTCGTCTCCATTATTCATTGCTTCCTTCACCATCCTAATTCTCTCTCTCTCTCGTGATGAAGACTCTAGGGTAAATTTTAAGTAACGGTCATATTTCTTTTGATTTTGGTGTGGCCTAACGGCTATATTGGCACCGATCAGGTGTGTTATGGTACATGTAGTATCCTGTGCTCTTCCTTTTGTATCTCTACTTTTTTATTTTTTATTTTCGTTTACCACTACCAGTACACTCTTTTTGATTCTTTCAAATGAAAAAATATCCTCCTCCTTTAACGTACTACTTGTTTGACATGTTTATAAAAAACAACCTATATACAAACCATTACATTGGATTATTAATATTCTTGTTGCGCAAAGCATACATCTTTTTAACATGGTCTATTTTTAGTACAAGTTAGACCTGGTTTTTGACTAACTTAAAAGAAAAGTTCTTGATAACCATAAGAAAAAAAGCTATGAGCAATATTTTTTATCCGAGGCCAATTAGTGATTCGTTTACACTGTGATCCAAAATTTTAAATTCTGGACCATAAAGAATCTGATAAAAGACATGAAAGCTGTGAGACAATAAATGACATGAAAGCTTCCATACTAAACAACCTTCTACTCTTCCCAAATGAAGTAACATTACACATCCAAGAAGCAATAAGAGAAATCTTCAAAATTGAGGCACTAACGCCATGTCAATTAGTACATCTCGCAATTGCAGAACATTCTGCACGTGGCAATATCGTACACGGAGGATTCTGTTAGGAAAACCATTGCTATGAATGGCTGTTACATGAGAGAGTATGTTATTTAGTGTTTATGAGAGTGTTTCCTATGGTGATGGTACATTTCCCCCTTTTCCCTACTTCTCTTCTCTATGATCCTAAAAGCACATGAAATAATCCCAATGGTAGCCATGGGATAAAATGTTCTGTAAGGGGCCAGGGCTAAGCCACAAATATAGGAAAAGTATCCAGCAAGAAGATAGCCGTAGCTCAGGTTTATCTCCCATCTTGGGATGCCCGGAAAAGGAAATAAGAAGAAGTTGAACTCGGGCCTTGAGTCACATACACCATGCAACAAAACACCTATGCAAAGTACAGAATCCAAGAACCACGGAAAGCTCTGACCGATCCCCATTCTCTGTGTGCAAGCATACACCAAAAAAAAATGTTATCAACTTCCAATTATTTCGAGCAATCAACAATTTCCTTTTGCTCAAACGTGAATAGTACACAAGGCAGCGAAATCCTCTTGGTCCTAATGAAAGAAAAGAAATACCTGGATCCACGCTATAAGTGAAGGGACAAACATCAGTGTTGCAAGCAAGTGTAATACAAGCAAGCCATGCCGATGATTGAAGATCTCTAATTGAGTATCACCATAGCTTTTTACTGAGTCCAGACTACTGGAATTACTCTCCTTCTGAGGGAAATGCGTGTTGATTTCACCATCATACTGGGGTATGAATTGCTCTGATCCACTCCGACTTCTGTTACCAGATTCTATTAACTCCTTAGTCTGGGTATGGCTGCGAAATGAAGCCATCAAAAAACTGTTTACAGACAAGAAGAATTGGTTTAGACTACCTTCGACATAACGAAATATCATATATTACCAGAGCCGAAAACTAAATAAACAAGTAATGTAGAATAGAAGTAAATTTTGATGAGCGTGGAATTGGTGTTTTCCAATTTACTTTTGGAATATGTCTCATTATTCCTAATTACTGTCTCTTCTATTTTCCTTATCCTTTTCTTTCCAGGTTTGAATTACTTGGAGCACCCCTCTGGTACACTGGAACTTATTGGACCCACCCACTAGTTTGTGAAATATAATAAGCCTCCACTCTACTTTTATATTTCACCTTTCCTCATCCCACCCCCTTACAGATAAGTAATACACAGACCTTTCCTTACAAAGATAGCACTGATAACCTTTCTTTCCAATATTTTGCAACCAACACTATTGCATTTACCTAAATCCAATAAAAAGAGAAATTTGGATAAGTTTGATTAGTGAAAACAAATTGTTGAATTCAAGCTTAACTAGTTTAGCTTAACAATACTATGAGATTCATTTTTTTGATAAAGAATAATACTATGGGATTCATTTTTATTCTTATTCGCTCTTCTCAACTCAATTAGGTGAAGTTGCCTAAGATTCCTTACGAAAAGGAGCAATTTTGGTAAAAGTACGTCAGAAATCAATGTGACTAACCTAATCACTAATGAGGGGAGGTCTATGATATTTCTCAAACTAGAAGGGAGCTCTATTAAGTTTTGCTAAACAGAGGTCAAAGTCATTGACTTTTTCTTTCTTTTTGTTTCACTTAGTCACCTATTACTCCACCAACTAGCACTTCATGGCTCTTTGTTTGGTTGCCTTCAGTTTTGAACAATTTCCTCATTACATTTGCTTCCACTTCCCAGCATCAATTTTAATGCGAAAAGTCACTTCTTCCCACAACCCCTGCCGCCTCAAAATAAACAAAAGGAAAAAGCAATTATTTTTAATCCGTTACTTATTGAGTTCATTGACTTGTGGCAGATGTTTAATCTATTCAAAAATTCTGAATGGGTCAGAATTCGGTTAGGAATCGTACACAATATTGCATATGGAGAAAAGCTTTTGTCTGGATTCTACCAACAGCTCCAGCTGAATAGTTACTATATTTTTGGAAAACCCAGTCAAATTAATACAAAGCACAAGAACTACAGAAAAGTGGCGAAAGGGTGCTTGTTAGGGATGTACCTGGACAGGGAATTGTGGCAACACACAGCATGAGAAATGACCAGCAAAATAAGACCCAGTGCTGGATGAGCGAAGCACTCTAGGGTCAAAGAGACAAGTGTCATAACAAATAATGGATTGAATCTTATGATCCTGACTACCTGTTTCAATAAGAAAACTTATATTATGAAAACAAGCACAGGGCCAAAGCTTTAACTAAATTTGGAATTTTGACAATTACTAAGATCAGAGGACCAGAAATGCAAGATACATTTGATTTCAATTTCCAAAATATATGTACAAATCCAGCCTTTTACAAACTTATGTTTTTGCAAGCTACAACGTCGCAATTAAACTAACCTTGGATGACAGGAAGGCAGTGAAAAGAGAAGAAAAGTTATGTTCCCGTGTTTGCGACCTGCAAAAGATCATATACCGTTAACTCAGCTGGTAACGGTTTCTTGCATACATAAGGGTTTCTGTTAAATTATGTGGCTACCTCAAGAAAAAGCTTAAACTGTTTGAGATACTTCTATTTATTTATTTATTTATTTTAGGTCTGCAACACACTCCTTGAATGGAAGTATTTTAACTGTTATGGGTGGTTGGGGAGGAGTAGGGGTACTTCCCTTGAGATTTAAGACTGAATTTCACCAGCACATGACTTTGATCCATGAATTGAATAATAAATGGTATCAGTCACTTGTATAAAAATCTTTTATAACATAAATGTTGTGTATGTATATATATATATATTCAAGAGAGAGGAACTAACCGTTTCTTGATGAATACATGTAAAGATGCACTAACGTAGAATAACAATTGGGAGGCCGATATCAGCACAGCCACCAGTCCATTTGCACATAAGTAACAGATTGTTGAGACAGTGATGAAACTTATGGCTGGAGGAAGAGGTAGAGAAATGAGGCAGGAAAGTACTAGAGCAAATAAGATAGGCAGCAGAGCCAAACATAGAAAGGGCAATGGCATCCGCAAATTTGATTCCATTGCAGAAAGGAGTGAAGGTATAGGCAGATCAAGCTCCCATTGTCGTGCTTGCCGCATTAAAGCAAAAAATACAACAGCAATTGCAAAACCAGTAATCTGCACAGGTCCGTGAAAGCAAATACCAATGAACCCAATAATCAGAAAACAAATAAAGAAGCAATTCCAAGACAAAGGAGCATGGTGAAAAGATCAGCACCAATTATAAGAACTACAGACATCCAACAAAAGAATAAACCTGATTCACTACAAAAAAACGTGCACAGAACAATTGAGACATTGATGATATTTTGATATATCAGTCAGGAAACATGCAAACAACTTAGATGTTTAGGCTTCTTGTTTCAAGAGAACAGAATGATAGATGAAGCTGTAATTTCTCAAATTAAAATTGAATGGTTGAAAAGGAGAAGTGCTACTGTGTGTTATGTGCTAGGAGGATGCCAACTAAAGTAAAAGATAAGTCCTACAGAACAGTTATAAGACCGGCAATGTTATATGGCAGTAACTGTTGGATCACTAAAATCCAACATATCCACAAGTTGAGTATTGCAGAGAGCTAAGATGAATGTGTGATCATCAAGATTAGGTAAGATTAAAATTGACCATATTTGTCAGAAGGTGCAAGTAGCACGGATTGAAGATATAAGACAAGGTCGATTGAGGTGGTATGGTCATTTCCTGCATCGACCTGCAGAGGGACCAATCCATAGGTGTGAAGCATGGTGAGAGATGGTGTTGAAAAGGGAATGAGATGGACCCAAAATTACATTGAAGAAAGTTGTCTTGAAAGACCTACAATTTCTTGGGATAAATAGAGTCTTAGCTAAAAGAGCACAATGGAAGAAAAATGTCCATATGGATGAGATCTACCAGTGGATGAAAGGATTCTTGTCAGAGAGTTTCTAATATCATCACTATTATTTATATGTATTTAATTTATTTGTATATTCATTTGTATGATGATGACATGAGTTGACACTTAAATGTAATAATTGAGAATTCCTATAGTCGACCCTAACTTGTTTGGTTTAGTTGTTATTAGTCTGGAAACATGCATGGACCAGACTTGGGATTATCATAGAACTTTACTTATATAAAGAAAAGGAATATATGCCAATAGGCCATCTACTCACTGGGAATAAGTTTTCTGCTACATGCTTGGCTATGAGGCTAGCTGAAGATCCCACAACAATACCTTTTTTTGATAACTGATCCTATAACAATACCATACTTCATTCTTTCTTCTTAAAGGAATTAGAATGCAACAACGAGCTTAAGAGATTGGGAAACAAATTTATTATGAAGGAAACAAGGGAATTCAATTCTTAGTAGTGTGTACTGAATTTTGTGGTTTCCTTTTCCAAGTTTGGCATAAAAAGTATGTAAACTAGTAATTAAAGTATATTATACTTTCAGCCATTTAATTATATTTGAGAGTGAGTAGCCACAAAAATGATTTTCAGTGGAGTGAGTATTAAGTTTATCACTGGATGTCCAAGGTAAATATTAGATTGATATGAAAAGGTCATGTCACAACCTGACAACCTAAATCTGAAACCTTGAAACTTGCAAAAGGTATACAGATCATTTCATCAGTAAGGCTCACAGGAAGGTATTCACTAAAAATCCGACAGATAAGGAGTTATATTGCTCAGACAGCAGGAATTGTGAAATGTTGAAGACTAGAGTTCTGAGGTTTAATGGTAGAATGTATACCAACTGAATGGAACATGGAAGAATCTCTTAAACATGAAATATTTGAATAGTTGGGAATCAAAATCAAATGGGAGATTCTGTGCCACCATCAGTATCCAAAAACGGTTTGATCCTAAGCTGCAAATGAAATGTAAGAAATATACACACGAAAAGCAAAGTCTCAGACTGCACCGTATACAAAACTTCCAGCCATGAGATGATTTTAAAATTGCATTCACCTGTGGGAAATATAAAAGCGAAAATCTTTTAGCTGCAGCGGTTAAATTAACACCAATACTTGCTTTGTAGGAACAATGTGGATCAATCTGCACATAAGTTGGAAAAACAAAGTCATGTAAGAGCTAAGAAACAGAGCAGCAGTCTTTCAGCATAACATTGGTCTGTTATGATACCAGCAACATAACATTGGTCTTTTCTGACCCTAGGCTGGAAGTCCAGAATGCTGGAGAGGAATCCACGAGAATTGTTTCTGAGAACAGATTAGGGAAAATATGAAGACCAGATGTGACATCCCAAGCAAGTGCTACAGGAGGGAAACAGCGAAGTTTACACAGCCCTACATCAAAAAGAATAAGTTACATTAGCAACACAAATAGATAACAAAAACTGAGACATGCAATCTTATATATGGAACATTTATTTGGTAAGATTAATACTCAGCTAAATGAATTAAAGAAATTACCTTGGCCTGGTTAAGTTTCCAGCAATTACATACAAAGGTGGCAAGTTCAAAGTGTGCATGATACATGTGATTTACCAGTTATTACTATTATAACTACGTCTATTTAAAGATCCCTTGGATGGGGCAGATTGAATAGTAGTTAAAGGGAGGTGAGAAAACATAAAACTTCTTACATTGATATTGCATTTACTTAGTGTTAGAATAGGAATAGGTAAATACGATCCTACTTAGAATAGGAATAGGAATAACAATAGTATATAGAATCCTATTTGGGAAAGGATTGTATTATAGTATCCTAGTTGGAAAAGGAGTTTAATATAGTATCTATAAATAGGGTCTCAATGTAATAATGTAGACAACAATTCAATAATATATTTTCTCCTATATTTCTCACACTTAGCAAAAGGGATGTGGAACTAACACTTCAAATTCCCTCCAAGAAACTCCTCAAACATCAATCCCACCAAAATTTATGGAATTTGGAGGGAGAAGATGCTGGCAAGTAACAATATCAAGTAAAATAGTACATAATGCTTTACCGATTAACAGAAACAGTACAAGATGCCTTATTTTGTCAAATAGGAGAAACCCTTACTGTCAATTTCCATCTCTCCAGTTTCCTCAGCAGTGAACTCTGACTTTCTTATTCCACAACCAGTTGTTTTGACAGACAATGTCACAGGCATGAGACCCAAGCTCACAGAGAAAGACAGATTGAGTGCAAGAGGATGATCCTCATTCAACATCATCTCCTGCAAATTTGAACCGAAAAATAACGTATTAAAAGGCAGATATAGTTCAAACTTTTTTTTCACCCTCTCTAGTTAAGTAAGATCCACCCAACACAAACCTTTAAAGAAAAAATAGACCGAATCAGTGACCCAGAAGATAAGGCTGTTTCCCCATCCTCTGGTTTGAAAAATTGCCCAACTCCCATGGAAGTGGCTGGTGGAGGTCTTCCTGAAACAGCCTGAAAATCATAAAGTCATCATGAGATGAAAAGCCAGGATATAACCACATTTAACACTCAACACAAAGAGAAACAGAAGTTTCCATCTGAAAATTTATTCCAAGACCAAATTTTCACTGTGGCACAACAAAAGCTCATGAATATGTATAAAGTACTGCAATGAGGATCTGTCAACAACTCAACCATCAAAAACAGAAGAAAGGAGTGATTTTCTATTTAAAAGACATTGAGAAAGAAAAGGCCCCGTCCACACAGATCTTTACCGCCTCAACCCCTTACTCTACATCCATTTCAAATTTTTAATATGCTGCTCTCAGTAGTGACTGCTCCGCTACCAATGTAATTAGAAAACGTCGGTCAAAAATATTGAAATCAATAGAATACTGAGGATAAAGCTAGAGAGTAATGACTTATGAGTCATGACCAGAGACAGACAAACAATAGTGAATAAATTGTACATAACATACATTTTTCAAGAAAGTCATTAAAAACAATGCACAAAAAACATTTCAATGAGTACCTCCAGCCAAAGGCAATTACTCAATGAGTCTGTTTGGAGGACACCCGGGTAATTGGATTTGGTGGAATTGGGTGTAATTATACTGTCTGATCTGTTTGGTTGGACAGGTAATTACTTGGTCAGTAGGTAATTGAGTGTAATTGACTAGGTGTAATTACACTTTCCAATTCACAGGGGGAGGCTGTGAATTGCAGGTAATTACATGGTGTAATTACATGTTGGTTACTTTTTAATTTCTTTCTTTTATTTTCATTTTCATTTTCATTTATTTTTTATTTTAATTATTTTAAAATTTTTATTATTCTATTTTTTCTAAAAATATATTTTCTTTTATAATATTTATTTTTCATTTCTTTCTTATTCTCAATCTTTCTATGTCATGTGAT
>JBCEWC010002112.1:0-36340 GCA_038996855.1 Solanum aculeatissimum
AGAAGAGCAAGAAGAATTTGATGAAGAATCTAGTTTCCCCTAATTTTCCAAGCTTGGTCTTCAATGGAGGTTGAGAGAAAATTTGAAGAGATTGGATTAATTTGAATGTAATAGAGTGAATAGGGTTTAATCAGGGTTTGTAAGAGAGCTTAAAAGGATTAAAAGAGCCCTATGATTAATAAAAATTACAATTAAATGATTAATGAAATGAGGAAGAAACACTGGACACAGTCGCCGATGGAAAACTACACGGACAGGCCTCACGAGTCGTGAGGCTTCCCATGGACCGTGAACTAGTCTGTGGAGTCCCACTTGCCTCTTGGCCTCGGAAAAAATCCTGGAAACTCTCTGGACCACCATACGGATGGGCTCATGAACTGTGAGGCTTCACATGGACTGTGAGCTGGTCCGTGGAGCCTTACTTGGCTCGGAGTCTCAGTCCATGGTCTGGACTGCTCACTGGAACACTCCACGGACCAGTCTCACGGGTCTTGAGCCTCCACATAGGTCCGTGGACCCTCTCGTGGTCCACTGCCTTAGCCAACATCTTTCTTCCCTTTTCTAGAACATTTCCTCTGCGCAGGTAGTCCCACTGTGAAGGCCATAACTTCCACATCCAAACTCCGAATTGAGTGAAACCAAGTGCGTTGAGAAGATAAATCAAAGAGCGTCAATTTGATAGGTCGTGGCCTATAGAGTTCATCTCATACCAAGAGATATGGCCATTTAAAGTCAGTACATCCACAAGACGTCAAGCAAAATTTAACCAATACAAATTCCTCCAAAACGGTCATGCAAGAGAGACTCGGGAGACTCATAGACTAACAAAGACAAGCTCAAATCAGCCCTTAACCAGAAATGCAAGATTCAGTAATTTTTGAGTCGTTACATCATCTCCCCTTTAGGGATATTCGTCCTCGAATAGGCTAGAACAAGGCTTGAAGAACGAGAAACATTCCGACACAAAACATAATGCATAAATCATCATTTCAAAAGTCATTTAAATCTCATGTCAAAATATTATCCAAACCATTTTCGTGCACACGTATGCATGTAATGTCACAAACTCAAGAAAATAAAGAATTAGGACCATTCGGAAAGAGAGGTATAACCTAGTACCTTAGGCTTGAGTAGATTAGAAAAGATGGGGGTATCTTTTTATCATGTCCGACTCAGCCTCCCACGTAGCACTCTCCACATGTTGGTTTCTCCAAAGCACCTTAACCGAAGCTACTTCCTTGTTGTGAAGCCGCTTTACTTATCTATCCATGATCTCGACCGGTGCTTCTTTATAAGTCAAGTTTTCCTCAACTGCGACACCTTTCAAAGGAACAATTGCCTTAGGGTCACAAACCAATCTCCTTAGCATCAAAACGTGGAACACCGGATGAATAGAGCTTATATACAAAGGCAACTTTAGTCTATAGGCCACATTGCCAACCCGTTCAATGATCTCATATGGTCTGACAAACTGGGGACACAATTTTCCCTTTTTTCCAAAACGCATGATGCCCTTCATAGGGATACCTTTACATAAACCCAATCGCCCATATGAAATTCGAGGTCTCTCCTCCTAACATCTGAATAAGACATTTGGCGACTTTGAGCCATCCTCAACCTCTCCCTAATTAACTTCACCTTCTCTATAGCTTCAACAACCAAGTTCGAGCCTAACAATGTCATCTCGCCTAACTCAAACCATCCCACCGGGGACCTACACCTCCTTCCATACAAAGCTTCAAAGAGAGCCATACCAATGCTAGCATGGACGCTATTGTTGTAGGTAAACTCAATTAGTGGTAGATGATCATCCCAATTTCCTTTGAACTCCAACACACAAGCCCTTACATATCCTCCAAGGTTTGAATTGTTATCTCGGCTTGCCCATCGGTTTGAGGATGGAATGTGGTACTCAATTTAATTCTAGTTCCAAGCCCCTTTTGAAATGATCTCCAAAAGTGAGAAGTAAATTGGGTACCACGATACGATATCATATTCCTTGGTACGCCATGCAATCTCACCAACTCACGAATATACAGTTTAGCATAATCCTTGGCACTATAAGTCACCTTGACCAGTAAGAAGTGAGTCGTCTTGGTCATACAATCCAAAACAACCCAAATAGAATCAAACTATTTGCGAGTACGGGGAAACCCAACCACGAAATCCATATTGATATCCTCTCACTTCCAAGAAAGAATCTCAATGTTTGGGCTAACCCACCGGGCCTTTGATGTTCAACCTTCACTTGTTGGCAATTTGGATATTCCAACACAAACTTGGCTATGTCCCTCTTCATGCCATGCCACGCCACCAATATACCTCTCTCAAATCCCGATGTATCTTAGTAGATCCCGAATGAATAGAATATTAGGAATTATGAGCCTCACTCATGATGACCTCTCTTAGGTCATCGACATCCGGAACACACAACCGATCTTGATACCATAGTACACCATCTCCCCCTTGGGAGAAAACCTATATCTTCTTTTCGGCAACCAACTTCTTCAACTCTACCAAGGAAGGATCCAAATCCTGTTTTGCTTCACATCAACAATCATGGAATATTCAGACCCATTTTGAACAAGAATACCACCATCATTTAAGTCGGCCAGTCTAACACCCAACCTAGCCAAATGGTGCATATCTCTCACCATTTCCTTCTTCTCCTCGTTAACGTGCGACACACTTCCCATGGATAGCCTACTAAGAGCATCTGTCATGATATTCTCCTTTCCCGGGTGATAAAGAACACTCATATCATAGTCCTTGAGTAGTTCTAACCACCTTCTTTGCCTCAAGTTGAGGTCCCTTTGTGTGAAAACATATTGAAAACTTTTATGATTGGTGAAAACATCAATGTGAACTCCATACGAATAATGTCTCCAAATCTTTAAAGCAAACACCACTGCTGCTAACTCAAGATAATGGGTCGGATAATTCTGCTCATGAACCTTCAATTGCGGAGATGCATAAGCTATCACCTTACCCTATTGCATGAGAACACACCCCAACCCAATCCGCGAGGCATCACAATCTACCACAAATCTATCTAGTCCATTTGGCAAAGTCAAAACAGGAGTCGATGTAAGACGATCCTTCAAGGTTTGAAAGCTCTTCTCACACTCATTCGACCATACAAACTTAGCCTTCTTTTGGGTCAACTTAGTCAACGGGGACGCAATAGAGAAGAATCCCTCAACAAACCTCCTATAATAATCGGTCAACCTAAGGAAACTGCGAATATCGAAAGGAGTCAACGGTCTAGGCCAATTCTTTATGGCTTCGATCTTCTTAGGATCAACTTTAATACCATCGTTGGACACCACATGACCAAGAAAAGCAACTTCCCCCCACCAAAACTCTAACTTGCTAAATTTGGTGTACAACTACTTCTTCCTTAAGGTTTGAAGTACCATCCTCAAATGGTTCATATGCTCCTGCTCATTCCAGAATTAAATCAAGATATTATCGATAAAGACCACCACAAAGCAATCAAGGAATGGGTTGAACACTCGATTCATGAGATCCATAAACACCATTGAGGAATTGGTTAAACCAAACGACATCACCATAAATTTGAAATGCTCGTAACAAGTTCGGAAAGGTATCTTGGGAATGACACACTCTCTCACCTTCAACTGATGGTAGCCCAAACAAAGATTTATCTTTGAGAATTGTGTAGCTCCTTGAAGTTGATCAAACAAGTCATCAATTCTGGGAAATGGGTACCTATTATTGATGGTCACCTTGTTCAACTGTTGATAGTCAATGCACATTCAGAGTGACCTATCCTTCTTTCTTACAAACAACACAGGAGTACCCTACGATGAAATACTTGGCCTAGTATAACCCGTCTCCAACAAATATTTCAACTCCTTTAGGTCGGCTAAAGCCATACGGTAAAGAGGAATAGAGATAGGTTGAGTATTCGTAAGGAGATCTATGTCAAAATCTACTTCTCTATCAGGAGGAATACTGGGTAAGTCCTCGAGAAATTCATTAACCACCGGAACCGATTCAAGGGAAGGCGACTAAACCTCCACATCTCTAACCCTCACAATATGGTATATGCATCCCTTATAAATCATTCTCCGAGCCTTGAGGTAGGAAATAAACCGACCTCTAACCACGGAGTCACTACCCTTCCATTCCAAAACAGGTCCATTAGGAACCTGGAATCTGACTTGCCTAGTCCTACAATTGATTGAGGCATACGATGCATGCAATCAATCCATCCTAAGAATAATATCGAAATCATACATTTCCAACTCCACAAGGTCACCAAGAAAGAATTTATGCAACACCAAAATAGGATAACCCCGATACACCTTATGGGTAACAATAGATTCACCCACGGGAGTATAAACTGAATAAGGTTCCCTCAAAGTCTCAGGACTCAAACCAAATTTAATAGCCAACTGAGGAGTCATAAAAGATAAATTTTCACCTGGATCAAGTAAAGCATAAGCATCAAAATCAAAGACTTTTAATGTACCAGTCACCATATCCAGAGCTTCATCCACCTCCTGTCTAGCATGAAGATCATAAAACCTATTGTTCCTGGGGGCACCACCAACCTGAGCTTTCGGCTGTTATTGACCACCTGGAGCCACCTGATCTTTCTTTGAGTTCCTCGGGCAATCAATAATCCTGTGGTTCATACTTCCACACCCGAAGAAAGAACCCAAAACCTTCATGCATTCACCCAAATGGTTCCCTCCACACTGGCCGCAATGGGGAGGCCGTGGACCACCCTCAACTTGTGTCTTAGGCGAAGGCACTCTTGGGTTACCAAACTTTGTATTCGAACCTTGTCCCTATTGGAAACAACCAATTCCACCACCACTCCTAGAGTTGGAGAACCCACCATCAGACCAGGCCCTTTTGGAGTCATTCACCCTTCTCTCCTTGAGTTTCTCTCCCTCGATCTATTCAGTATAAGTCATGATCTTGGAGATATCCATTTCTTGAATGAGCATGGCGGTGTGACATTCCTTTACCACTAAATCAGAAACCCCAGAAGTAAACTTGTGTATCCTTGCACGAGGATTTGCCACTAGAGAGGGAGCATACTTTGAGAGCTTGGTGAACTTGAAGGAATAGCCCCTCACACACATGTTACCCTGCTTAAGATTAATAAATTTAGTCATTTTTGGTTCTCGAAGTTCAAGAGAGAAGAAACGATCCAGAAAAGTAGACTTGAATCCTTCCCAATCAACCTTGGTACCTGCAACCCTCTCCACCAACCACTGGTTGTACTACACCTAAGCCACATCTTTCAACTGATAAGCAGCCAACTCAGCCTTCTCCTCTGAACTGACACCCATGATTGTCAACACCTTCGTGAGCTCATTAATAAATTCTTGGGCGTCCTCATCAGTCTTCGATCCAAAGAACTCCAGAGTATTCATTCGGGTGAAGTCTCTCACCCTAGAAGCTGGAGTGCCACCATTTGTGGGATTAGTTAGCCTGGCTTGATTAGCCACCACCTGGGCCAGCATAGCGACACGTTTCAAAACTCAGCATGAGTCACTTGCTCTTCTACAGCCTCACGGGGGACCTGTTCCTCATAGACCGAATCCTGTCCGGAGAGGAGAGCTCTTTGGGGAGGCATTCTCTGAAAGAGTAACAAGAACACCGACATTTCAGGAAACCTTACAAAATAGTTCATAGCACGACACAAGGGGCAATAAAGTGAGACAATTCCTAAAATATCATTATAGCTTCTCATTCATAGGTATGATGCACATCACACCCATGAATAAGACTCTAATCGATGTGGCATGTTGGACTCCGAGGATCATTACAAACCTTGGGCTCTGATACCATCTTTGTCATGACCCGTGAATGGGGCCTAGATGTGACATGGCAAAAGAGAACTCGAGAGTCCTCGATCAATCCATCATAGCATCATCACACACATCATTGGTTCAGAAGCGCGTAACATAATAGTAAACACGTAAGTCTAAGGGATTCTGGGGCTTTGGACTCAAGCTATGGGGATGTTGTCGGGAATAGGATAAGTATGGAACACATAGCACATAGCAATTACATTCTAAGGAGTGGGTAACTTTGAATCCAACTATGGGGAAAGAAGGGGTAGGGACATTCCACATAAGAACATTCTCATCCGACATATCATGATAGCATAAGCAGAAGCAAAATCAAACAAGAATAACAATGGAAAAACATGAATATATCAACAAGCATATAATATGGCGTACAATAGAATTTGATACATGTCCAATACATGCCTCTACATAGGATAAAACGAGGGCCACGACATAACCCGAGCTTACCCTCAAGTCATAAGGTAGGTAAAACATAATGAAACACAAGCTAGAAGAAGGTGGGTGTTACCCTTGGAGGATAGGGCTCACCACAAGCAATCGATCCAAGATCTCCACTAGACATCCAATGGTGGAAGAGTATCAACTCCGACCCCTACATGGTTAGATCATGTAGACAAAGAGTATGGGTTAGCACATATAATGCACTAAGTATGCGTGCATGCAACGCACGTGAGTATGGACCTACCAAGTAAGCTAGATGGAAAGGCACGTATACATAGAAAGAAGTATATATAAGGAAAGAAAGATATCATAATAATATGCCATGAAGTGCCATGATGCATGGATGCAAACCTACATATCATAGCGGGGATGTAACCTCAACTGACAACAAGAGAGACCTAGTGAGCCACTACTTGGAACTGGACTACTTGCCATGTAGATCCCAAGCACCCTATAAATAGGGGTAACAAAGCAAGTCATCCCATCAAGGGAGAAATCCCTTGAAGATAGTCCACCCCGACTCCAATCCCTCAGTGCTAAGTCTCATCCCATAAGAATACATATACATATATGAGTTTTAAAATTGGAGATTTCAATGTTTCAAGTTCAAGATCAATTCAAGGTCGACCAAAGGCCAAATTCATAAGTCAAGTCTTTCCGCAATGGGGCTAAAAACCCATCCAAAAGTTTCAATAGCCAATTTCAAAATTTAATGCGTAGGAGTAGGTCATTCTAATCAAGGAAAGATGGTGAGAACACCCAATATACTCAAAGAGCCATAACGAGATAAGATGTGATCACATGCTAGTCAATTCCCATGTCTTACCAATATCTAGATATACCAAGAGGGTCAAACCCTTAACAAGAATTTCATCAATATCAAGCTTTCATGTATACATATGCCATGAATGATGAGATGAATACATGGGCAATAGACGTTCAATCTAAGTTCAATAATTCATTATGAAATTCAAATAAAATCCATGAGAGAACTCCAATTTAAATCACAAATCAATTTGCCTATGCCTAACAAGCTTCAAGAAACCATGCACATTTAAATCTTCCTAATTTACATGCAAAACTTGATAATTGAATTTAAATCATCCTAAAATCATCATAAAAATACAGCCCACAACTTAATTGAAGCTAAACATTCATAAATTAAAAGATCCAATTTCAATGGAAGTCAAAATTCATCAAAATTGAAAGAGGATTTTTTGGTCTTCATGGTTGAAAGGAGAACCATTAAAATGGCCCTAGGATTAATTAAAATTACAATTAAACCATTAATAAAATGAGGAAGAAAAACTAGACACAGTCGCCGATGGAACACTACACGGACAGGCCTCACGAGCCGTGTGGCTTCACACGAACCGTGAACTGGCCTGTGGAGTCCCACTTGGATCCGGGCCTCGGCACAAATTCTGGAAACTCTCTGGACCACCATATGGATAGGATCACGAGCCGTGAGGCTTCACACGGACCATGAGCTGGTCCATGAATCCTTACTCGGCTAGGAATCTCGATCCACGATTTGGAATGCTCACTGGAACACTCTACGGACTTGGCTCACTGGTCATGAGCCTACACATGGTCCATAGGCCCTCTCGTGGTCCATTGCCTTAGCCAACATCTTTCTTCCTTTTCCAGAATGTTTTCTCTATGCAAGCAGTCCCACTGTGCAGGCCATAACTTCAACATCTGAAATCCAAATTGAGTGAAACCAAGTGCGTTGAGTAGATAACTCAAAGCACATCAATTTTATAGCTCGTTGCCCATACATTTCATCTCATACCAAGAGATATGGCCATTTAAAGTCAGTACATCCACAAGACGTCAAGCAAAATTTAACCAATATGAATTTCTCTAAGACGGTCATGCAAGAGAGACTCGGGAGACTCATAGACTAACCAATACAAGCTCAAATCTTCCCTTAACCAGAAACAAATGATTCAGAAATTTTTGGGTCATTACACATGGTCCTTGTGCGGCCCCCATGGGTTCTTGTTTGATATTATCGATGAATGTGTATCGTAGGACAGATATGCATCACGATTATTTGACATTACATTGCATGATTTATATATCATGTAATTCACTCCATCTCATATCACTCCTTCATTTTATTATTATATAAATTGATTATGAGACTAGATATTTATTATATTATTTGACTCATTTGTAGTTGAACCCTTTTGAGATGTGATGCTATGTCATGCGTATATCTATATCCTTGTGATTTCTTTATATTGTATACATTGTGATAGGAGTGTTTTGAGTGCAAGGTTATAGTTTGGCGGTTTTTGGTAGAGTGTAAAGAAGTACTTGTGTTCTTCATTGCTTTACTTTAGGCTAGTTTCCATTTTGTTGAGTACCTCATTTTTTGGTACTTTAGGAACTTATATGTAAATATTATTTGCTCTTAAGCCCCTATGGAGTAGTATAAATAGAGGGGCCATTCATTTGTAGCAAGCATCCAAAAATTGTAAGCATTCTCTAAAGCAATATACAAGTCTTAGCTTGAGTTCTAAGTCTTTGACAATGTGGTATCAGAGCAGGTTCGTACTAAGGGAAGCATGGCAAGTGGAGGAGAATTTGACGCTACTAACGCCGCCAACATTATGTTGGATGTAGGCAAGAAGTCACTTAAGGGTAAGAAGAATTCTAAGAGGAATGAGGATCTGCCAATCGAACCACCAAAAAATGAGCTTATGACAACCTATTCACTTTCGGCTGCGAAGTTCAGTAACAATGAGCAAGGTGAGGAACCCACCAATTTCCTACTCGACATAGGATGGGTCGCAAGGGTAGATGCTTCCAGACAAGCAGTGGAGTTCTTAGGTAAATGCTTGAATGACTTTGATGCCAAGTTCAAGACCTTGGAGGAATTCACCCTTGAGGAAAATAAGAATATCTGGAAGGAGTTGGATGGACGTAAGGTTGTTGAGTACGAGGTGAAAGAAGCCATCACTTCCTTGGAGTGTCAGCTCATGGAGACACTAAGCAAGATAAAGGCCATAGGTGTGAAGGTGAGGGAACTAGAAGAAGGCAGAACCAAGGGGAGATATGTTACACTGGTTGGAGAAAGGGAGGCCAAGATCGAGGCTCCCAAGCCACTTGTGTTCAAAGGAGTCTGATGTGCAAGAGGTGGAGAATTTTCTATGGCCCTTAGAGAATTACTTCAAGTGTAACAAGGTGCAAAGTGATGAGACAAATATCAACACGGCCATGTTGTATTTGATGGAGATGGACATTTTGTGGTGGAAACATAAAAAGTCAAAGATAGAGAAGGGGTTATGCACCATTGACACATAGGAGCAGTTTAAGAATGAGTTCAAGAAGGCCTTCTTCTCGAATAATGTCATCTATTAGGCAAAGCGGAAGTTCAGGGAGTTGAGGTAGATGGGCAGCATAAGAGCCTACGTGAAGGGGTTCACTACCCTCACACTCCAGATACCTAACCTCACAGATGAGGACATGATGTTCCATTTCATGGATGGCTTGCAGAACTGGGCCAGGATAGAGTTAGAACATCGATAAGTTAGGACCATAGACGAGGCCATCACCCAAGTAGAGGCTTTGATAAACTCTCGGCAAAACAGGTGATAGTGAGAAGAGGAGTCTAGAGGTAGTCATGACCAAGGTAGGGTAGATGGTGGAAAAGGCAAAGGATGGAAGCCACAACCTAAGCAACATGATACCTATAGGCCTGATAACAACAGGGTTGGTATTCAAAGCAGCAGAGAGGGAAAGTCACATCCCAAGAAAGAGTTTAAGTGCTAGATATGTGGTAGGCCAAATAGTTATAAGAAGTGCCTCGAGCTGAAGAGCCTTGGTGCCATACTGCGAGAACAGAAGGAGCAAGAAGAGGCACCTAATTCAAGGGAAGGATCGGGTATGACAGAGGTTAGTATGATTGGGCCATGCGGAGCTATCACGCACCAACCGAAGAAACTGAAGGAGTATAGCACATAATACATGGACATGAAGATCAATGGGTGACCCGCTAATTCCATGGTTGACACAGGAGCAAAAGTTAACATCGTGACTAAGTTTGGGGCAACAAAGTTGAGGGTCAAGTATAACCTAAGTAATGTGCAACTTAGGACGATCAATGCGCCAATGACTCCTGTGTGTGGAGTTGCTCAACGAGTCAACAAAGGGTTAGGCGAGTGGCATAGTAAGACAAACTTCCATGTCATACAAATAGACCTCTTTGACATAGTTTGGGGGCAAGAGTTTTTCCGGAGGTGCCATATGGTGATTGACCCCTACCTCCAATGACATACGGTCATGGAGCAAGGAGGTTCCTGCATGGTGCACTTAGTCAATATGCCTAAGTTAAAGAGACAAGCTTAACTATGGCCTTATGGCTTATGGAGGGGTTCCAGGAGGAGAAACCAATATCGTGGTCCATGCCCGCTAGGAAGAAAAGTCATCAGAGGAGGAACAGGCGAAGGAAGCCAAGTGAGAATAAGGATAGCCAATCACAGCAGTGTGCCTCGTGTGCTGAAAGGAGCAGACTCCAAAAGAGACCACAAAGTGATGATATAAATACATGCGACAATCCAAAGATAGAGACCAGGAGAACGAGGGAAGTATGACAGTTCGTACGACAGCATTGTGCCAAGGATATCACAACATCAGGTGGGGGAGAGTGTGATGGCCCGCCACTTGATCTTGAAAAAATGAGGAGGAAACTAGAGTCTTTGGTGGTTTATGGAAGACTTTATATTTGTGTAGGAAGAACTTGTAGTCTTTAGCTCTCTCTAGACCTGTGTGGAAAATTCTAGAGAGGGACTAAAGTATAAATAGTTAGGGACTTGTATATAAATATTATTTACACGTAAGCCCCTAGGAAGTAGTATAAATAGAAGGGTCATTCATTTGTAGCAAACATCCAGAAATTATAAGCATTCTCTAAAGCAATATACAAGTCTTCTTTCCAAAACTCTCTCTCTCTTTGTCTTCTTAATCAAGTGTTCTCTTAGCGGTCTTAGTTGAAAGGCTTACTTGAGCTTGCAAGATTGTGAAATATTCGTGAGTAAATTGTCAAGTGTCTCATGGAAGTCTTAGCTTGAGTTCTAAGTCTGTGACACCTTGCTATATTTTTGTAGGTTGTGAGCTCGGTCCTCCTTGCTAGCTTTCTGACTTATAGGATCGAGCTTTGCACCTTTTGAGAGGTAGTTGCTTTTCTCTTCGGCATACGTTCAGAGATTCTACCTTTATATTTTTGTTTTATTTGAGAACTAGACATTGAGACATGTATTTAGAGCTTGTACACCAGTTCTGGGATAGTTGTAGTTTTTGATTTTCTATGCTTATCTATCTTATTAAACAATTTATCTTCTACTTTTATTATGATGTTGAGTTATTTAGGTTTTTGGCTGACTCACCTTGGTGGGTTAGGTGAGTGCTATCACATCCGGATTTTATTTTATGACAATTTGATATCAGAGCCCCAGTTTTATAGGTCTCATATGTGTACAAGCCTAGTCTAATAGAGTCTTGAGGATCGGTGCAGAGACATCTGCTACTTACACTTGAGAGGCTCTGAAAACTACTAGGAAAATCTATTTTGCTTTCATTTTGATCAATTTGTGTATGGATTTTGTTTAAGTGATGAGTGTTCGTGTGTTCTTTTGATAGATGGCAAGAATGAGAGCTACAACATCCACAAGATGAGGAGAGGCAACCCTTGATGCTGTTATAGAGACCCCATCTAGGGGTAGGGATTGTGCCAGAGGATGAGCTAGAGGTCCCGCCAAGGAGCAGCACTGACAAGATATTATAAGTAGGGTATCTCCTCTGAGCCAATCATGGAGCCTAGACAAGAGAAGGTTCCTTATGAGTATGTTGCAGCACTACTACTTTATGATACACCTTTGAGAGTTTTGGGTGAACTCGAGACTTTAGGGCAGATAGGTAGCCTAATTGGCACATCTAGTGCTTCAAAGACTCAAGTTAGGGTTCAGTCGCCAGATCGACAGTTGTAATGACCCTTTGGATCATTTCCACATTTCTATAACTTCTCTGCTGATTTGATCTTTTGTGTGGTGGCCTTGGACCTTTTATAGCCTACTGGGACTGTTGGAATAGTTCTAGGGTGTTTTGGTTGTGAATTATGCTAGTTTATGAGAAGCTAAAGTTGCCAAAGTGAGATTTTTGTCGAAACCCTATTAAATAGCCTCAGAATGGGATTCTGGAAATTCCATCAGTTCTGGAATGGCCAATTTGTTCTAGGATGCTAGTTGGTTTGAGGATGGTGGGTTCTGGTGTTATTTTTAGCCAAAAGTTACAAAATGAGCTCAATCGAAAGCCAAAAAGTATGTTTCTATAAAAACCTAACTAAACACGCTCAGAATTGAAAATTGATGGTGTGGCCAACTCTAGAATGTCGTAAACAACCTAAGATGACATTCACTAGTTATCAGGGTCGTCCGATTGCATTTTGACCCCTCAGTTCTTTTTTATCTAATTTAGTTGGAAGGAAGTGGGACCCTCATTTTTCATAGGATGCTCCGTTGGATATTTTGACCGCATTGTTTGATCTAGAACATTGAAATTTAGGTAGTTACACTATTCATTTGTGGAAAACGAACATCAAATACCCCAGGAATGGCCCGGAGAAGTTTTAAGCATTGTTGGTACAACATTAGGAAATTAACCCTCTGCATTTGTGGAGGGAAGTTCGCATTCGCAGAAGAGACAGAGGTAGAGCTCCACGTTCGTGGATAAGGGCAACTACCTAAGGCTCCACATTCATGGAGTACAATAGGGCGGTGACTTCTATATATTTCAGCTTCGTGAACAACCATGGAAGTCATCTACTTAAGGTTGTAACTTTTGACCTGAAGCTCTATGTTTTACATATTCAAAGGTCCATGTGACTCGGAATTTTACAAGGAACGTCGTGATGAAGTTGGAATTGGGTTTTGGTGTGTATTTTGAGGTTAGATAATTATTTTAACGATTGTTTCTCCCATAATTGTTAAAGACTTTGTATGTTGATTTCGTAACTGAATCTTGATGGAATTAAATGAAATTTTGGCCTAAACTAATCTAAGTTCCAAGGGGAACACTATGGTATACTGGGTGTTAGCTGAAATTATGAGATTTTTGAGAATTTTGACAAAGAAAGTTTTGAAAAGAATGTTTTCCTGATATAGTTTATAATTCCATTTTTGGACCTTTTCTAAGTCTTCAAGGTTTTTTGGGGGCCAAAATTTTAGTTGTAGACTTAGGGTAACGTGGGGAACATTTTTTGGGATTTTGTATGAAATTTTGGACATAGTCTCTATTTTTCTCATTTAGGCACATTGGCCTAATTTCACCTGTTTCTCAAGTTTTACAGCCAATGTGACCGTGTTAACCCCATCAGTTATGTTTTTAACAGCGGAGCAATATCGGGAAGCTATTGGGGGGAAAAGCTCAACTGAATTGATGCAGAGTGTGAGACATCAGATGTCAGGTAGGCTAGGATTTCTCTAAACCTTAAACTAAGCTAAAATAGTTGCATATTTGAGTTGGAATGTGTAGTATGTGTTGTAAATGAGTTGAGCTATGGGATTTATGTTGTTTATAGCTGGTTGTGAATCCACATGTGTTGTATATGGTGATATAGGACTATAGTTGTTATATTGAGGGATATATTAGTTGTAACTGTTGTATTAGATGAATTCTTATATCATTTTGCTACAGAAAGAGCCTGAAAGGGGATAGATGGGCTAAAGAAAAGTGGCAGGTATGTACTTTGAGCTTAACTCTTGCAAGTATGTGTGTGTGGCCTGAGATTACTGAAAAATCATTTTTCTTGAGAATGGAAAGTGATTGCATGCTAGCTTGTGCACTAATTCTTGTATTTATACTTGTTATGAGTACTTATGGTTGCATAGATTAGGGGAGATTACCTATTCAAAACCAATTTTATTGTGCCTTATGACTTATGATCCTGTATATCATTGTTGTCTGTTATGGACTGGGGCTACTAACTAGTGACAAGAGAAACACCCCATATTCTGGGAAGGGTTATAGTTGCCCCTCTAGGGGAGTGTTAAGTTTTGTGATACAAGAGGTGTTGCTATTGAGCCATTGGTGGTTTTGATATAGCAGTGTGACCCTATTAGCGAGGGGTAGGTCTTCTCTTATGGGCTAGATTATCTGTGATGATACACTAACTGTGTGGGTTAGTCCTAAGAACTAGCACCCCGTCTAAAGAAAAGAACATTATTAGTGGGCTAGCACATGGGTTCCTTGGCAGAATCCTTGGTAGCAGCTAGGTTGTGATATGATTCTTGGTAGGTGATATCCTTCTTATTATCTAGACTCTTGGGCCTTATCTTAGGTTATATCGACGCTTCCTAATGAGTTATTTTACACCGAGAGAGGTCCTGGTAAGGGACGAATATGAGCTAGTTCCCTGGGATAGACATGTATGTTGACTTAACTTGTATCTATGAGTATGCATAGCTCTTGCTATATAGTTAAGCTATCTAGGAGATTGTGTATCAATTATATGTCATACTGTGGCCTGACTTTGATATAGATATGGCTCATTGGGTTTGATTATCCTTGATACTTATGATATACCGTGATTGTCTATGTTTTTTTTGGGCACTAGTAATCGATGAGGTTATGGTATACTTGGACTTTGTTGGGCATGATTCTATGGTGATTAATGATATGCATATATATATATATATATATATATATATATATATCTACACTCCAATGTAGTGCTGATAGTTATTATGCACTGGTCCTTTCCTTTTGACGCTAGTGTATCAGTTGTATTTGAGAGAGGTAGTAGCTACTATTATGTGGGTTGGATTGAGATTGTGGGATACCTAGGTTATGTGGTCATCGCCTACATTTACTCTGTGCATAATATGATTTTCACCGCCTTTGTTCACTCTGGGCATGACATGACTTTAGAGTTTTGGATTCGAATATACTAGTTGAGTGGGTGATTTTTCGGCCTCTCATCTCAGATAGCGCTCCCCATCACCATTGGGCATTGATGGCCACGTCCGAGTGTTTGAGACATGGGTAACACGCCCCGTAGTCGTGACTGTAATGCCAGGTTGTGGATGTAGATTCTGAGGACCGAGCACCAGTTGAGATTTTGGGGGCCCCAATCAGTTACATTTTGAGTTTAAGATATTTTTATTTTGTGTAGAGAAAGATATGACACACCAATTGTTTCAGGTCTAAGACCTGGATGATTATGGGTTGTGGACCCCATTGATTCCCTGTTAGGGCGAGGCCCCATAACTGATATATTGATGTTGAGACACTAGTGACTATGCTAGAGGGATTCTTCCTCCCGCGGGGGATGCGTCCCACCATTGCATTTATGGTCAACCCACTTGGCACTGGCTGGCTGTCCAATTGGTGGATAGGTCAAAAAACCCTGGGGTTCGAGTCCCCGAGTGATATTAGAGGCTAAAGTCCCCCGGTGATATTAGGGGTTTAAGTCCCAATGTGATACCAATTTTAGATGGGTCGAAGACCTGGTTATTATGGTGATGTTCGGGGCCAGGGGCCCGATTGATTACCCATTGATCCACTCAGCTATTCACACCCTAATTGTGCATGAGTGTACCGTTTGGGCTTATGGGGGTGTTCAAGCTTAGACACTAGGGCTTACACCCACATACAATTGACCCTGATCTTATGATATGGAGAGTTGGGCTCTATTATGGTTCTGTAGGGTTTTGGTGATTATCTATCAATTATATTGTGCACGGGTGTACCTCCTCACCCTATGGAGGCCCGGGTGGTGTAAAAGTATAGTTACTAGAGCCTTGCACCCGCGTACAACACTATGCGCCAGTTGGGGGCAATCATGGTATGAACCTTTGTAGTTTTCGTCAATCAGGATCATTATTAAGCCTTGATGTCCAGTCCATGGTATTTCCGGCCTGATGCCCAATACAGAGGGTTTCTTGAGGTCTAGTCCAGGCATGGTATGAGGTCCAATACAGACTAAGGTACTTACTGAGTCGCATTTAAGGTTCCGATTTGGGTTTTATGTTCTCCTTTGTCGTCAGAGTTGGGTTGGTTCGAGTTAGTGTTTTTTATCACTTGGATTGGTTCAGTATGTCATTATTCATCACGTAGATCGGTTAAGTTGTTGGTTGAGGGTTTCCAGATATGCTTATGCTTTGAATTGAGTTGGAATTTCTATATTGTTGTAGTCCTCTTTATATTTGAGCTTATTTATGTTCCTTATTTCACTCGATCGACCTATGATGCCTATTAGGTGCATTTTCTGGTACTCACCCCTACTTTTTATATCTTCTTGTAGTGTAGGTCTTGGTACGGGCTATGGCTGCTGAGTTGGGGAGTTTCGAGAGCGCTCAGGAGACTCTTTATGAGCACCAGCGATTCTGGCTACCTTGTAGTTTACTTCCTTTTGATGGCCATCTATTGTTTCCAGACATTTGTCCTTGTACAATATTATTATGATCTATTTTGTAGAGCACTCTCAGCTGTATATATACTATTTTATGTTTTAGTTTTGTGTATCTTTCCATTATTGTAGTTTTGTATAGCTGACTTCCAGATTCTAAGTAGATTATGTTGTTATATTATTATTGTGTTGATTTGGACTTGAATAGATGCTAGGACATGTACCCCTTGAGTTAGGTTATTAGCTTGCTTGTAAGTGGGGTCTAACAGGCGCCATCATGATCGAGATCGGGTCATGACAATAGCAGGCCCCCATGGCCCAAATTCATGTAGAGTAGCCTCTAGCAGCACCAATCATAGATATTCTAATAGTAGTTTCCTTTATTGATGAGGAGCATTGGAGATATGAGAGATTCTGGAAGATAGGCCCCCCTCAATTTCACTGAGGGAAGACTGAGGATGCTTATTAGTTCTTGACTACTTGTAGAGAGCTACTTGATGCTCTAGAATTAACAAAGATGCATAGTGTGAGATATGTAACCTCTAGCTACGTGGTGCATCTCCAGTGAGTGATGGAGGACTTATACAAAATCCCTTCTAGTTGAGACACCTCAAATGATATGGGAGACATATTTTGATGCCTTCTATGCTCATTTTTTTCCTTGGAGTATCCGTGAGGAGAGCCATTTGAGGGTCGATAGTTTGAGGCTGGGCACTATGAAAGTTTTTTAGTATGATATTCTTTTTTTCCAACTATCTCGGCATGCCACAGCTATACTTACCATCAATACAGATAGAGTTTGCCAATTTGTGAGAGGGCTAATTTTTCCTATTAGACAATTGGTATTTTAGGTGTGTAGAGATGGATCTTCTTTCTAATAGGTGGTTATTGCCACTAAGGAGGTGGAATTGATGCAGAGAGAGGGATTTGGGGACCCTAAAAAGGTCCGTGCATCGGGTGTCTCATTAGAGGGAAGAGGTATGACTAAAGGAGGTGGTTTGTTTCAATACTGTGGGGTTCATGCAACCTTTCCAACTTCAGAGGTAGGATGAGGCTCTCTTGATTTTTATAGCTCAGGTCAGAGTTCATCTAGTTTCCAGTAGAGGCTTACGAGTCGAGATGGCTACAATATTCCTCCTGCTCTATCACAGTAATGGTCCACCCCTAGATCTTGTTTTGGGTGTGGATCTATCGATCATATGATTTGATAATGCCCTATGCAAACTCATTCTAGGCCCCATCATTCATACTCCACAACACTGGTTAGAAAGCTGGCACCATCAACTAGAGATTCAGCCCCACAGACTAGGGGTCGGGGTAGAGGTCAAACTAATAGAGGTGGACAAACTGGTGGTAGAGGAGTATATTTCCACCTATTCTAGTGGTAGAGGGGAAGCTTCTACGAGTGAAGGATAGGGAGGCCATTGTTATGCTTTCCCAGGTAGACCCATGGTTGAGGCCTCTTACTCTATGATCACTGGTATTGTTCAGGTTTACCATCATATATTTGTGTTATTTGATCCTGGCTCTACTTATTCATATGTATTTGCTTATTTCTCCTTGGGATTTGAGTTGCCTTTTGATTCCATGTCTATGCTTATTTATGTTTCAACCCTAGTAGGTGAGCCTTTAGTAGTGGATCAGGTGTACTGATCTTGTCTTATTACTTTGGCTGGCTATGAGACTTGGGTACATATGATTATATTGGATATGATATATTTTGATATTATTCTAGGTATGGATTGGCTATCTTCGTATCATGTTATTCTTAATTGTTATGCTGAGACTATAACCTTATTTATGCCAGGTAAACTAAGGATTTAGTGGATGGGTTTAAAGGGTTCCTATCCTAGTAAAAGTGATATCTTATATTTGGCTTACTTGGATTTTATTCGTGATACTGTTGTTGAGTCACCTTCTACGGAGTCTTTTCTGATGGTTTTTGAGTTTCCAGATGTGTTTCCTACTAATCTACTAGGAGTCCCTCCTGATCAGGACATTGAATTTGCTATTGACCTTGAGTCGAGAACTAAGCCCATTTCTATCACTCCCTATCGAATGGCTCCAGCTTAGTTGAAGGAGCTAAAGGAGCAGTCCAGGATTTGTTGATCAAGAAATTTATTCGTCCTAGTGTTTCACCTTGAGGTGCCCTAGTCTTGTTTGTAAAGAAGAAGGACAAATGCATGAGGATGTGTATTGATTATGGACAAATCAATAAGGTGACTATCAAGAACAAGTGGCTTCTTCCTCGCATAGATGATTTATTTGATCATCTTCAGGGAGCTACATTATTTTCTAAGATTAACTTGAGACCTGGGTATCATTAGTTTCAGATTCGGCCATCAGATATCCCCACGATAACCTTTCAGGCCAGGTATGACCACTATGATTTTCTTATTATGTTCTTTGGTTTGCCTAATGCCCTTAAAATATTTATAGAGTTGACGAATGATGTGTTCTGATTGTATCTGGATTCGTTCATGATTGTGTTCATTGATGATATCTTGGTCTACTCCAAGACCGAGGATGATTATGTGAGGCATTTGAGGATTGTGCTCTAGAGGCTTAGGGAGGAGAAAATTTATGCCAAATTCTCCATGTGTGAGTTTTGGTTGCGTTTAGTGGCATTCTTGGGGCATGTGGTATCCAAGGAGGGTATTCAAGTTGATCCAACAAAGATTGATGTTGTTCAGGGTTGGACTAGGCCTACCTCAGCTATAGAGATTCATAGTAGGCTTGGCTAATTATTATCGCCATTTTGTACAGAGTTTCTCAACTATTATAGCTTCACTGACAAGACTCACTTAGAAGAATATGGTATTTTATCAGTCCGATGAGTGTGAAGAGATCTTTCCAAAGCTCAAGTTATTCTTGACTTCATCCCTTATTTTGACATTATCGGAGGAGGGTGTGGATTCCACTATTTATTGTGATGCTTCAGAAATGGGATTAGATGATGTGTTAATGCAGAAAGGAAAGTTATTGCTTATGCTTCTAGATATTTGAAGACCTATGAGAAGAACTACCCCACTCATGATTTGGAGTTAGTTGTGATTGTGTTGAAGTTATGGTGTCACTATCTATATGGAGTCCATTGTGAGATTTTTATTAACCATCACAACCTATAGTATATCTTTAGTCAGCGGAATCTAAATCAGACGCAGAGAAGGTGGATTGATCTTCTAAAGGACTACGATTTGACTATTCCCAATCATCCCAGGAAGGCCAATGTAATGGTTCATACATTGAGTAGGAAAGCTTCCAGCATGGAGAGTCTAGCATCTATTCGGGTTGAGGAGCGATTGTTGGCTAAAGATGTTCAGAGATTGGCCAATGGGTTGGTGAGATTACAAATTTCAGATCAGGATGGAGTGTTCGCTTCTATTGAGGATTCCTTATCTTTTATGAATTAGATTCGGGACAGACAGTTTCATGATGAGAAGTTATGTATCATCCAAGATAAGGTGACTAGAGGTGAATCTAGAGAAGCAGTTCTTGATTCGGATGGTGTCTTGAGGACTGGGAGTCGTATCTATGTGTCCAAGGTCAGTGATTTGATTAGATTGATACTTGAGGAGGCTCATTGTGCTCTAGATATTCTATTCATCTAGGGGCAACGAAAATATATCATAATTTAAGTCAACATTATTGGTGGTCTCGTATGAAAAAAGATATATCATAGTTTATTGCCAGGTGCTTGACATGCCTGAAAGTCAAGTGTGAGAACTAGAGGCTAGGTGGGGAGCTTCAAAGGGTGCCCATTCCCGAGTGGAAGTGGGAACACATTGCCATAGACTTCATGTTTGCTTACCTCCTTCAATCGGGTTTTTTATTCTATTTGGGTATTGTTGGATTGACTGACCAAGTTCACTAACTTCATTCTGGTCAAAGTGAAGTATACAACTAAGAGACTAGCCTAGATTTATATCAGTCAGATTGTGAGACTTCGCGGAGTCTCAATATCTATTGTATCAAATCATGGGTCATTGTTTACTTCACATTTTTAGAGGGCCTTACAGAATGGTTTGGGTACCCATTTGGATTTGAGTATAACTTTTCATCCCCCAAACCAATGGCCAGTCTGAGAGGACCCTTCAAGTGTTAGCAGATATGCTATGGGCATGCGTTATTGATTTTGGTGCTAGATGGGATTGGCACTTAGCCTTGGCAGAGTTTGCGTACAATAATAATTATCATTCTAGCATTCAAATAGCTTCCTTTGAATGATCTTGAGCAGGTACGGTTGATTCAGAGTAGATTGGTGACAGTGCAGAGTCACCAAAAGAGCTATGTTGACAGGCAGGTTCGATCTTTGAAGTTCATGGTTGGTGACATGGTTTGGTTGAAGGTCTCACTTTTGAAGGGTGTTATGAGAATCTGGAAGAGGGTAAAGCTCATTCCGAAGATTATTGGTCCTTTTGAAATCCTTGATAGAGTGAGAGAGGTAGCTTATAGACTTGCTGTGTCATCCAACCTATCTTCAATCCATGTTGTCTTCCATGTTTTTATATTAAGACGTTACATTCAGATGAGTCTCATGTGATTTCTATTGATTCAGTTGAGTTGAGCCCAAATTTGACTTATGAGGAGCAGCCAGTGGCCATTTTGGATAGGCAGGTGGGGAAGCTGAGAACTAAGGAGATTGCTTTAGTAAAGGTCCAGTGGGGTCATAGGCTCGAGAGTGAGTCTACATGGGAGATAGAGTCAGATATGTGTGCTTGATACCCTCAGCTTTTTTAGCCTTCAGGTAAGTTTCTTATCTCATGTTCGAGGATAAATATTATTTTTAGTAGTAGATGATGTAATGACCTCGAAGGTCATTTTTGAAATTCTTGATAAAATTACCATTTTGCTCTTCCCAAAAGTTTCCTTGGATTATTCTTGGTTGAGCATAAAAGTTGAATTTTGAAAATGTTGTAAAAAGTTGAAGTTTTGCTAAAGAATTCATTTTAAAAGGCTTAAAGTTAAAAATTTCTAGTTTTGTGGTCATTTTGAGTTTCAAGTGTCGGAATTTGATTTTGTCAATTTCATCAGTTCCAGAATGCCAAATCTGATCTAGGAGAACTTTCTAACAAAATTCAAAATTAAAACAAAGATTTTGTACCCAAAGGTGAATTTTAGTTGATTTTGGATCATAGGTTTGACTTTGGTCAATATTTGGAGTTCAGGTACTCGAATCGAAATTCCATCAGTGCCAATGGTTTTCGATAGAGAAATTAACTCTAGAAATAGCTTCGTTGTAATTTTTAGGGCTTCCGAGATTATTTTGAGTTTTTGAGTCCTAAATTAGTTTAAACGGTCATTCTTCGATTCTGGGCCAAAGAGGTTCTGAATTCAAATTCTGACGGTTCCATTGAGTCTGGAATGTCATTTCTGGTAGGGGTCCATATTTGTTTTGTGTTCACGGGATTTCGAATGAATCTCGAGGGTCTGTGTTGTGATTTTTCTGAGCTGGGATTAGCTGGTTTTTCACTGTTTCAGGCGCAGGAAATTTTTCTCTCTACGTTCGTAGAGTGTACGCGCCTAGACCTTCGCATTCACGGAAAAGAGGGTCTGATTCGCAGAGCACGCGCATGCCTAACCCTTTGCGTTCGCGGGCTAATGCTCCGTGTTTGAGGAGTAAAAGAGAGATCTAATCTAGTAGCTTATTTTAAACGACGGATTTTATTATATTTCATCGTTTCCAACACTTCAAGCTTTGTTTTCAAGAGAATCTTCAAGGCAAATCGATTGGGTAACTATTTTTTAACCAATTTCATTGATTTCCATTGATTAAATTGTGTTTTTAACTTCTAATTTTGGGACTTTAATTGGAGAAATTGGAATTTTTTGGACTTTGATTTTTAACTTTAATTTGATGATTTCCATCTCATTTTAACTCCATTTTCGAAATGATTTTCATTGTTGAACTACTTATTACTTGGGAAATATTTTTGTGTATTAATTTTCATTTTTTGGCTACTTTTTCTAGCATGAATTTTTTTTTATCATTTTGCCCTTTTCATCTAAATTAATTGATTTTAGAGTCATTAGATTCATTATGATTGTGGTGCTATATCTGAATAGATTTAGGTGATTCAGAGTATCGTAGAAAGGGGAAGACTTTGAATTTGACTTGATTTGAGACTATCTAAGGCAACTGGACTTCTAACCTTTTGTTAAGTATGATTGAACCTTGTATACTTCTATGTGTATGGAATTGAGTACCTTGGGGTAGAATTGTATCATCAAATGTTTTGATCATGAGATTTTGGTTTGAGTAATTCTTCATATGGTGAATTCTTGACTTGTAAACTAATTGTGAATTCGTAATATATGTGATCTTGTGAGTCATTTGATATTAATATTGAGATGGATCTTATATTGTGATACGATCGATATGGTATTGAGGCATGATGATATTGATACTATGATAATATTAAAATTGTTATGATGTTGACACTATGATATCATTGAGATCATGCACACTGCATTCACTATTGTTTGTGTATTTGATACTTGTGATGGCTATGACCGAGAGATGAGTAATATAATATGTGGGTTGGTGGCTTAGGTCTCTATCGGTTGGTGTTGGCAGAGGTTTTTTCTGACGAGTTGAGGTAAATGTCAGTTGATATTGGGTCCCAGGTTATTTTGCGGATGGGTGAGAATTTGACTGAGGTCATTACCAGTAATATTCATGGATACATAGTCCTTGTGTGGCCCCCATGGGTTCCAAGTCTAATGATATTGACGGATGTGTATCGTAGGACAGACATGTATCACGATTATTTGATATTGCATCACATTATTTACATCTCATGGAATTCACTCCATCTCATATCACTCTAACTTGTTATTATTAAATAAATCGATTATGAAACTAGATATCTATTGTTTCATTTGACTCATTTATAGTTGAACCCTTTTGAGATGTAATGCTATGTGATGAGTATATCTATATTCTTGTGATTTCTCTATGTTGTATACATGGTGCTGGGACTTTTCTAAGTGCAAATTTGTAGTTCGGCGGTATGTGGTTGAGTGTTAAGGAGTACTTGTGTTCTTCATTGCTTTACTTTATGATGGTTTTCATTTTATTGAGTACCCAATTATTTGGTGCTCACCCCTTGCTATATTTTTGTAGGTTACGAGCCTGGGCCTTCTTGCTAGCTTTCTGACTTACAAGATCTAGCTTTGGTTCTTTCAAGAGGTAGTTGTTTGTCCCTTTGACAGACCTTCAGAGATTCTACCTTTATGTTTTATTCTATTTGATAACTAGACATTGAGACATGCATTTCATTTGAGTATTCTGTATTTATAGGCTTGTGCATGTGACACTAGTTCTGAGATGGTTGCAGTTTTTTATTCCCTATGATTATCTATCTTATTAGACTATTTATCTTCCACTTTTATTATTATCTTGATATGTTCGTGATTGTCTATTTTGATGATATTCTAGTCTACTCCAAGAATGAAGAAAAGTATGCTCATTACCTTAGAGTTGTCCTCCAAACTCTTAAGGCCAGAGAATTGTATGCAAAATTCTAAAAGTATGAGTTTTGGCTTGCATCAGTGGCTTTCCTGGGCCATATAGTATTCAGAGATGGTATTTGGGTTGACACCTACAAGATTGAGGCAGTAAAGAATTGGCCCAGACACACCTCCCCAACTAACATAAGGATTTTCTTGGGTTTGGTTGGCTATTATCGTAAATTTGTTGAGGGATTCTCATCCATATCATTTCCATTGACTAAGATGACCCAAAAGAAGGCTAAATTTCAATGGTTTGATGCTTGTGAGAAGAGTTTCTAGGAACTAAAAGAGAAGCTGACCACTGCACCTGTTTTTACCTTGTCCAATGGAACAGAAGATTTTGTGATATATTGTGAAGCATCTAGAGTTGGATTGGGTTGCGTGTTGATGTAGAGGCAAAAAGTGATAGCTTATGTTTCTAGACATCTTAAGGTTAATGAGAGGAATTATCTGACCTATGATCTTGAGTTGATAGTTGTAGCATTTGCTCTCAAGATTCGGTGCCACTACTTGTATGGAATGCATGAGGATGTGTTCACAAACCACAAGAGCATGCAACATGTATTCAACCAACAAGAGCTCAACTTGAGGCAGAGGAGATAGATAGAGTTACTCCAGGACTATGACATGAGTATTCTCTACCACCCTGATAAAGGTGGGGTTAATGTTCAGAATGGTTTTGCATCGTCTCTAGTGGTAAAGATGAAAGAAAATAAAGACGAAGATCATGTCCTCCTACAATTGAAGGAAGTTGTCCATAAATAGAAAGTGGTGGTTTTCTCCAAAGGGAGAGTTAGGGTGTTAAGATATCAATATAGATTATGGGTCCCAAATGTTGATGATATCTGAGATAGGATCATGGCTCAAGCTCATAGATTGATATTGTATCCATCCTTATACGACAAAGATGTACCATGACTTGAAAGAAGTCTATTGGTGGAGTGGAATGAAGAGAGATATTGCCTATTATGTTTCTAAGTGCCCGAATTGTCACCAAATGAAAGTTGAGCACCAAAGGCCCTATAAGCTAGCTCAAAACTTTGAGATTCCTGAATGGAAGTGGGAGATGATCAACATGAACTTCATCACAGGTTTGTCGAGGTTCCAAAAATAGCATAATTCGATATGGGTGATTATTGATAGGATGACCAAGCCAACCCACTTCTTATAAGTAAAGATGGTTGATACTGCAGAAGAGTATGCTAGGTTGTAATCTATGAGATTGTGAGGCTACATGGAGTTCCATTGTCCATCATCTCAGACAGAGGAGCTCAATTCACCTCTTAGTTTTAAAGATCTTTTCAGAAAGGACTAAGCTCAAAGGTGAATCTTAGTATAACCTTTCATCCTCATATAGACAGCCAAACAAAGCGCAAAATTCAGACATTAGAAGATATGTTGAGGGCATATGTCTTTGACTTTAAAGGTAATTGGGATGAGCACTTACCCTTGATTAAGTTTGCATATAATAATAGCTATTCTGAAAGTATTCAGATGGCTCCCTATGAAGTTTTATATGGGAGGAGATGTAGATCGTCGATTGGATAGTTTAAGGTTGGAGAAGGTGAGCTGATTGGGCCTAATTTTAATCATCAATCTACGAAGAAGGTAAACGTTATTAGAGAAAGGTGTAAGACTGCACAGAGCCATCAGAAGTCTTACACTGACGTGAGAAGAAGAGACTTAGAGTTTGAGGTGAATGATTGGGTGTACTTGAAATGTCACCCATGAAGGGTGTTATGCAATTTTGGGAAGAAGAGAAAGCTAAGTCCCCGCTATATTGGTCCTTACCAGACTGTGAAAAGTATTGGTAATGTTTCTTATGAATTGGAGTTGCTTTCGGAGTTACCCACGATTCATCCAGTCTTTCATGTCTCAATGTTGAAAAAGTGCCTAGGAGATCCTTTATTGGTAATCCTCATTGATAGTATTGGAGCGAAAGATAGCCTGTCCTATTAGGATATCTCGATCCGGATTCTTAATCAACAAGTTCACAAATTTAGGACCAAATAAATAGCCTCAATCAAAGTCTTATGGTGGAATCAATTTATTAAGAAAGCCACATGGGAAGCTGAGGAAGATAACAAAGCTAAATATCTGCATCTATTCATTCCCAATAATGATAATATTGAAGGTAATGTCCTTACCCTTGATTTGAATTGATTTGTCTATCCTTGAGTTGATTGTCTAGAGAGTTTGATTGGTTGATTGAAAGAGTCTTAATTGTTATTCATTCCTTGAGTCCATCTCTAGTTACTTTTCATTTGAGGATGAATGATTCAAAGGGAGAGAATGTTACACCTTAGAAAATTACCAAAATATTCTTAGATAAAGAGATTACCCGCATCACGAATCATCCAAAACCTTTTTGGGAAATCTATGGCCAAAATTATGATTAGCGCAAAACATTAAGTGGTAAGGTGGTCTCGGTCGAATTTTAGGCCAATTGGAGCAAAAAATAATTTTTTAGGGCAAAATACGATTTCGAGCAAGGTCCACGACACCTCTGTATCGCGAAGATGCTCCCAACTAGGTCATTCCCATACTTTACACATAAAATTCATTCATTGGGTGTGATATATATGTTACATAAAAAGTGAACTATGACGTAACAAGTTCACGACGCAGACCTTCTCCATCACAATTCAAAAAAACTTTATCGGCCGAAATTTTAATGAGGGGCACCCCAGACTTTTACCTACCCCCCCCCCCCCTCCCCCACACTTAATCCGTGACTAATATAGGTTATTTGTTTCCTAAAAATGGTTCCAAAATCCATTCTTAAGTCTCTTACACTAAAATTAGCAAAAGACTTAGGGCTAAAGAGGGGAGAAAAAAAGGCTAAGGTTCAAGGAATTCAAGTCAATTCTTGCAAGATTGATTGTTTGTATTCATCCTAGGTATGTAAGGCTAAACTAAAGACTGAAATTGTTCTTCCATGTACCCACATTGATGGTAATAGAATGATTGTGAAAGTATTGAGTCTCCATGTATGTTTCTTTGAAGGTTTTCTTGTAAACTATGTAGCCTATGTATTTTTATATGCTTAATGATCATCAACAACTTTATTTACTAACAAATATGTTTACACAAGTTATTTCATAAATCCTAGATAATATTTAATAAAACATTACATGAATGAACCTATAACGGATTGATTCTAGAGCCTCGACAGTATGAATGTGATTGTACTGTGAGAATGGTAATGATAAGGTTGATAGAATTTGATTATCTTGAGAGTTTTCATAATTGAACTCAAATGATTGGTCTAAATTGATAGACCTCTTAAATGATTGTCTAATCCACTTTTGAGAGGTTGATAGGATTGATAGAGTGATTGACTTGATAAAAATAATGAATTGATAGAGTCCATGTAAGACTTATTGAGTTGATTGATTATTTTATGAGCATTGAGTCATGGAAGGAGTATCGAGCACCAAATTGAGTAAGAGTAAGTCCGACTTAAACTTAATAACTACGTTTCCAAACAAAGGAGTGGATTAAATGTGTTAAAGTTGGAATGTTTCCCTATTTTTATCGTCCTTAATTAATAGGACTTGATTGATTGGTTGATTCATCCTTTACTCCAGAAAATTATTAAACAGATGTGGCAACGACATCGAATCGTTGTACGATTACTGGCTCATAAGTAATTATTGTTGGATAAGAGAAACTCCCAAATAGGTCTTGATAGTACTCTGATTGGATTGGATTGGATTGGATTGTATATGATTGGTCATTGTCTAAATTATATTCTTAATTTAGACTTTTGACATCCTGATTGAGTATCTTACATCTTGACTTGAGTATTTGAGTTGATGTTATTCTACATTGATTCCTGGTTCATTCTGTTATTTTACATACTTGTAGGTTCCACGTAATGATGCCCATTTGGGCCCGCATCATTTAATGATGCAGGGAAAGGTATTAGAGATCCTCAACTGGTGCTCATTGAAGATCTATTCCAGACATTAACTGATTGGTGAGTCCTCCCTACTTTTGGAGAATGCACATTATTTATTTCATCTAGTTTTTAGAATTAAGACTTTAGATTTATTATTTTGATTTGAGGTAGTCATGGACCAATCATTGGCACCATTAAATAGTATGATAGAGGATTCGTAAACTAGAAGGTGATTGGTTTATTTTTGATATTGTTTGGGGCTTGTTTCTTTCACACTAGTTTTATTGATTTGATTACCTCCATTTGATATTTTCTACCTTGTTATTTCTTTAGTCGTTCTATGAAATATTAGATTGTGATTGAATGAATGTGATGATTTCAAGTGTTACGCTTGGGGACTAGCAATAATCTCTGAGTGCCGACCATATTTAGGGTACCCTTTCAGGGCATTACATCAAAAATCCAGCCCAAACACTCAAATTCAAAATGTTGACCAAAGTCAAACTTTCTTCAAATTTCAACTAAATCTACAACCCTGAACCTCAATTCCATACAATAACCCAAATCTGATTTTGACAACTCTTTTCTAGACCAATTTATATATTTCGAAACTGATGGAATTGACAAAATTCTATTTTGAGACTCGAAACTCTAAATGACTTCAAAATTCAAAATTAAGTAACTCAAGCCTTTAAAACTCAAATTTTCACAAAATTTTCAAATATTAACATTCAAAATCAATCAAGTTAGACTCGAGACAACTATCGGGAGAAATAAAATAATAAATTTTTAAAAAATACTAAATATGAACTTCACGATCATTATATCATCGACCACTAAACTATGTTCTTTCCCGAACATAAAGTAAAGGAGATAGCTATACTTAAAACCACCAAGAGTTCGCTATGTCATTTTCACACACCAGTTTTGCTTCTTTAAGGAAACTTATCCCCAAGGATCATATCATCGAAAATCACTACTAAGAATCAAACTCCTGGTTTAAGAGAAAGAAGCATATCCAAATCCAAAAATGATTACCAAGCTACAAGCTAACCTATGTACCAACCTGATTCAAGTTTAATAAAATACAACATAGTCACCAAGGCAAGACCTCTCCTCATATAACCATAAAGTAATATCTGAATGATTATCCTCTAGATCCAGGAGTGAATCTGAACCAACCATCTTACATACACAAATCTTAGTTACCTTCCATTCTCTTAACACGATTTCCACTTACTTAAGCTACCCAATTTTATTTTTAAACAGTATTTACTCACTAAAGAATTACTCAATTGATTTGATTTCAAAAAATAGATGATCAAGTTACCACCTAGTAAAATATACATGTGAGCATAAAGAATCTCTAACAACATGGTTGGAATGCTAGCACAATAACTATGAATATATCCCAAGGCTTGAAAACAGTAAGACTAGGCTCAATGGTCCGCAAAGTCAGTCACAGTAGCTGAAACATGTTGTTGACAACAAGATAATCACTAAAACCACTTGAAACATGCCCAACTCATCAAAGTCTAATGCATCCATTACCATTCAATAACCTAAACCAAAATACACAATCGATTTATTAAATAAATTTCTATCACGATCCAATTTCTCAGGTTATCATGGCACCTACAGAACCTGTCAACAAGTAAGCCAACCCATAACTTAAGTAATAGGTGTAAGGGGCAAAAACTAATAAAAACAATATACATGGAGCAATATGGATAAGTAAAAGAGGGGACTGAACAAAAGATACACAAAAATCCCTCCCAGAACCTATAAGTCACCAATATAAAGCTACTACAACAAAATAAAAAGTGCAAGCCCCAAAAGTGGACCAAAATATCTATAAGATCTGGCTAGTCTTGAAATATACAAAAAGACGAGCCACTAAGTTGAAGGAGATAGAATGATCCAAAAATATTGAATGCACACCCTGGTCTCCAATGTGGGTTTCTAAAAGCTCGATTAATCAATGTTGGTAAGTGGTACTCAGACCTGCATCACAAAAGTAGATGTTGAGTGTAATATGAGTACTAGGACAACTGGTACTCAGTAGGCATCATAGGCAAACTGAATAGAAAAGGTAAAATTAATTTGAAAAAGAGGAATAAACCTACATCAAAGCCAAATGAATTGGCAAAGATAAAGGGAGCTAACTACAACACAAGCAAGAGAAGTCTAAGTGAAGAACTATGCTAGTTACACACAGCCGAGCCTCCGTAAGACCAATCGGGACATAGAAGAGTTATATCTACAAAAATAAGGAAGTAAAAACTCTACCATGCTGAAATATGAGGAACTAAAATTAACCCAGAGGGAATAGAGAACCTGCTACTACTACTCGAATGCTCGCCTGGAACTAGCTAGAGGTTCCAAACTTTCCTTCTTTCTATCTGTAAGACAACAACTACCAAAGACCATCTTTCGAAATGAATAGGACCAAATCAACCTCCCAATTATCAATCAAAATTGGGGTTGAAGCAATACGAGGCCTAACCTTACCAACATGTCTATCAAGTCATACTATCTTTCCCAATGAACAGAGTCAACATAACGATTGAGTCATACTTCTTTACTCAATGAACAGAGCCAATATAACCATTGAGTCATACTGCCTTGCCCAATGAATAAAGTCAACAGAACCATCGATTCATAGTGTTTTAGCCAACGAACAGAGCCATCATAACCATTGAGTAATATTGCTTTACCCAATGGGTCAGGCTAACATAATCATCGAGTCAGCAACCAAAATTTAAATTAAACCCAAAAATAGAGTCTGATTTCCACTCTTGGAGAATTATAGAGGATGAGGTGTCTATTTGGGCAAGTTGCTTCATAGCAAAGGCTCAACTACCAGACCCTAGTTTGTTATGCCATTCTACAAGAATCTAGGTCGGCCAAAATGATGTTGGGGCATCTAAACCATGTTCTGAAATCCTACACTAAGTCCAACATACTCCATAGTACTAATAATAGAAAACCAACACTAATCAAAACTTCCAAGAAATACAAGGAGCACATGCTTGAAAATAACCCCAAAATCCCCAGAAAAGGGCCTTAAACATGATTTCTAATCCTAAGGCACATGATAATCTATATAACCCCATTATTTTGACATTTCCATCATATTCCAAAACACTTGAAAATAGGATTTGATAAAACTAACAATGATACTAACTAACAGGATAACATACCATCTTATAACTACCTAGAACTACTGATAAAGGTCTAAACTATCAATTCTAACACCTAAGGCATGTAAATAAGCTACCATGTCATAATTCCAACTAATTTAGAATGATTCTACATAATCCATCTCAGTCTAAAGTAAAGGAAGTCATAGGCTACCTGTAGGTTGATCATGTGTGCTCTAACTCACTCCATTGGAGCTTTTCCCTTTTGAAAAGCCTCAGTATGTTATCACACTATCAAAAATTGATTCATAATGTCATTATGAATGTTTTGACACTAAATTCACAAAAAATGAAAACATACCAATTTTTTAACCTAAAAACGAGAAATATGAGACCCGCACCAAAAATTCTAGAACTCACCCTAAAACCCTATTTAAAACAACACACCCAACTCAAATAGCAATTTGAAACTAAACTTGGGGTCGGGAAACTTCAAGAAACGGATAAACATAGAAATTCCAAAATTGGGCTAATTTACAAAAAGGAACAATAGCTAAATTAGAGAAATTTACCATAACAAAGCCTCCTTAGCTGAAACAAATTGCACCACGAAAAACTACATGAATTAGGCTTTTGAATCACCCAATTCGTACTTGTATTGAGCAAGATATGATTTCCAAAAATACCATTAATTTCAGTCCAAAAATAGGAAATGCAACAACTAAAACTGAAATTCTCACCTCCAACAAAGCTCCGAAGTTGTTTTCGATTCCACAAACGTGTTCTTTGCATAAGAACCCACAATTAGACCCAAGAATCACCCAATTTGGCCTTGAAATGCCCTTCAAATTTAACTCTAAAAATTTCAAGAATTATGTCCCAAAAACTCACCCGAACCAACAATAAAATTATAATATTTACCTTGAATGGAGTACCTGCAATCAATTCCAACACCACCACAATGATCTTTGCGGCACCTAATTTAGACCCAAAAATCACTGAAAATGGATTTCGAATGCCCAAGTTGTCACACCTCAAAATTCAACAAAAATCTTAAGCAAATATCTACCATGCAACAACTCAAAATAAGGTTTACCTCAAACGAAGATTCACATCAGGTTTCCGAACATGCCAATGCGTTCCTCACAAAATACTTTTGAACATAGGTTTTTGAATCATCAAATTTGACCCCAAAACTAGATATATAGTCCTTAAAATTCATACAAAGTACTGAAATGGTCCAGCTAAAAATATTGTGTTTTTCCAATTCTGAATTTTTTTACGGAGTACTCGAAATTCATCCATAACCCCATACATGCAACTGAACTATGGTACAGGACAAAAATTGACGTTTCGGACTCAATGGCGCAGTCAAAATTTTTATACGAGATCGTTACGACTATAAGTGAATTCCACTCCTATGACCATTTTAACTAAATTCCATCGAGGGGCTCGAAATGAATCTAGAAGCCTCGGGAATTGAACGAAGGGTCTTTCTACATGAAACTCGATATTTCAAAGCTAACTGCGCTATCAAAATTTTCATTCGAATATGTTTTCCAAGAATGTTGACCAAAGTCAACCATTGGCCAGTTTTGAAAGCTAAAATGCAAAATTCAATACAAACTCACACTAAAAGCCTCGATTCTCAAGCCAACCATGTCACTAGCTTAATTTATTCATTCCATAGCTGATGAAACTGTCAAAATTCTTTTCTAAGGTTGTTTTCCTACGTTTTTCACAAATGTTTTTTAAGGTATAAGACCTTCCAAAACACGAAAAACTGCACAACTCCCAAATGAATGACCAAACGATCGAGCTACCGATGCCAGAAGGTAATAAATGACCAGAGGTCGTTATAGAAGTGCTCTAACAGTAAAAATAATGCAGTATAAGCAAAATGACCTGGGGTCATTACAATTTTTTAAATAAATGAGCTTTATTTAATTTTTTAACCCAAATAATTGTATACTTTTTTATGTTCATAATTTTTAAAATTTGCTTGTTATTTATTATTATCATTATTATTATTATAATTACTATGTTCATTATTATCATTTTTGTTATTGTTAACTTTATTCTAAATGCATTATATATTTCTGTTATCTTACTTTATCAATTTTTAAAATAACAATTTTCATATGATCAAGTATTTTTAGATATCTATATTTAGTATATATTATGTATATGTGCGTACTTTCTTTACATAAAATTATTATTTGATAAAGTTAATATATGATTTACCTATTTGTATTAATGTGTGTATTATGATATTTAATTAGTTGAGAATCTAATAATTGTTTCTTCAATATATTTAAATCGTAACTTTTTTTATTCATTTTGTTCAAATTCTAGTCAATTTCTTTATAATTCATATTAGTTTTAGCCCAATTGAACAAAATGTAACAAATTTTTAATTAACAAACTCAATTTCACTTAATTCCACTAAGATGATCCAATTTCAACCTGCCCATACCTTGAGAATTAATCTCAACCATCCATCTTTCTTGATCCTTCAACTGGGGTTGAATCTTACCTATTTCCTATTTTAACTACACTAACAACCCTTAGGCCTAAATTCATTTCTTTCTCTCCTCACAATAGCAAGGAGTCGTCGCCCCACTCCTCTTCCCTCCCTCCTCTCTTTCTAGCAAAATCATGAGAGAAATCTGTCTCCCTCACTCTATTTCCTCTCCCTCTGATGCCTCTTTTTTTGCTGGAAACCACCATCACCTTCTTTGCCTTTCATCCCCAAACTGACGCTCTCTCTCCTCCACTGACCAACAAGATGCCCACCGGTAAAACCCCTCTCCCTCTTCCCTCCTCCTCTATTTATTCACCAACAACCCACCACCCTCTTTCTTCCTACTTCTCCCTTTGCCCACTGAAAAATCCCATAACCCCTCTTTGTCATCGACTAACACTGAAAAAATCATGCAACCTCTAGATCGTCGAAAAATCACCACAATTCCAAAATTCTGAACATTGCCTCCCTTAGCCCTTTCTTCCCTCATCTCTCCGGTGGTTAGTGGAAATGATAATCATGGTCAAAATCAGATCAATCAAAAATTGTTATGGGGATGAAAATATTTTGATTTTCGGAGCACTATGAGTTTGATTTGATTTCTACATACGTACCGTTACACTTATTGTTTCTCACTCTACTAATATGAGTTGTGTGATTATGAGTTGTTTTATTGTCCTAAGAACTCAGTTTGTCATAAGTCTTTCTCATGTGCTTAAGTTGTTAATTGTCCTAAGAACTTATGCTCTTCATATGCGTGTCTAATTTTGATTTCGCTATAATACCCTGTAATTGGCTGAATTTTTATGGCTCCTTGTTTGCTTGAATCGATGTTTGTTTCTGTTAATTTTTTATGCGTAATTTTAGCTTATCTTTTAATTTTCTAAAATAATTCTAGTATATGTTCATGATTTTGCTGGTTCGTTCAAATCTTTTTTATTTGAATTTTAACAGCTTCATTGAAAGGATTATAAATCTTATTCATTCCTTATTAAAATTTGAGTTTGAGTTCATGACGTATATAATGTTGGCATGCTTTGTTGTTTTCTTTGTAATTTATTTGTAGTAATTTTGGTATGCTTTGTTGTTTTCTTTGTAATTTATTTATAGTAATTTGTTGCTCTTAATTGATTCTTGATTAAAATTTTTCAAATTCTTACTTGTTCTTACTTGGGTAGGTACCGTTATAATTGTGAATGCATATATATTGGTACTTGATCGCTTACTAGCATGATTTATGTTATTTTTTTAGTATCCTATTATTTCCCTTCTTTAGAAATCCGAGCCGCTTATTTCGGTAAACTTTTAACCGAATTTCATGCCTAATTGATTTATTGTTTTACTCATTTGCTTACTAAAATATTAGATTGACTTATTTGGTGATACAATTTTTTTCTTAGTTTAAGGCTTCATTTAGAGATGAAAGGGCCGTCGGGCCTAAGACCTAATTAACTGAAAGTGAAAGGTATTCTAGAGCCTCTCTTTCCTTATATATCTTCGTTTGATTTTCTATTATTATTGTGTTGGTAAAATTTTTAATTAACTGTTTGAGTTTATTTTTGGAAAACATTGACCAAAACCTTTGTATAATTGATTCATTCCCTTTAGTTATGGTAAAATTTATTTTTTAATTGATTTACTATTCTATTTTCTTTTTTATGCCAAATTCAAATTGAGTAATTAACTTTTTGTCTTTTTATTCCTTTTTACCGATGAGCTTACTCATATAGATTAATCGAAATTTCCGTCTTATTCTGGAACAGTCATATACGATTCTACACTTAAAAAAAATTGGTATACACTATTCTCAAACTCTATCTCTCCGATCACTTACTTTGCAATTCAGATTCTTATTTGTTATCTGCTTGACCCGTTAGTATTTCTTGTGTACACCATTCTCTGTGCTTTATTTTAAGTATTCCATATGTATGCGTTTATTCTATTATTTTTTAAAATATATACATGTTATTACCTTTCATGTTTGCTCATTGATGTGAGAATTACATAATTGTGGTATAATTTTTGTGTTATTTGTATTTTGTTTGTGTTTCTTTAATAATTTAGCAGGTTTTGAACACACGTTCAAGATGTGAAGAGTCACCTAGAATGAAAATTTTGAACAACTTTAAAGTATTATTTTACGTTGTATAATGTTGCAAAAACTCTCTAATATTAATAAAACAAAATTGGGGACCATCCAAGGGGGAATCAAACTAATGTACATGTTGTATTTTATTTTTATCATAACTATTGTGTATATGTTAGACGAATGTGCCTAAAGAAATTAATTGTGTGAACATATTCGTTAGAATCATGCCATTATCATCATGTTTTGATTAATGATTAAATATGATTTTAAGTTTATATCTACTGATAATTATATATATATTTAATTAGAAAATAAAAATATAGTATTTTTATTTTTCATTAATAATTCTATTTTCATTAATAATTATATTTTATATTGTTTTGTAAATATTCTAAATATTCTACATCTTGTGTTTCTAAATAAGAGTGTAAGTTATCTTGCAATAATTGTTCAAG
>JBCEWC010002113.1:0-36337 GCA_038996855.1 Solanum aculeatissimum
TATATATCTTTCATATTCTTTTATGATGGATCACTAGATCCTACAACTTGTAGTACTTACTATACACTCTACATACTTACCAGTGGTACCAAACTCAAGATTCAATACATTGCTTATAGTTTATACAAGACTTGTTACTTGTTTCATCTCTATATAAGTCACATTGCCCCCATTTTTAAACCCCTAAAATGTTCCTTCACTCAGATTCTGTGTCTGCTGTTGGATGAATAACCTGCAAATAGGCATCGTTAACATCTGTCGACAATGAAGACTTCAACCATTTTTTATATTGATCGTGCATTGCACAGTTTCTAATACTAGGTACTAGTAATCATGAAATTCACTGTCAAGAGGTACCTGTGGGCGCTTATCCTCACTAAAGCTGACAGTCCGGACTCTGAACTCTCCTTTGCTTGTTGTAAGTTCATCCAAAATCTCAGCATCACAAATTTCTATTTCGCCTTCAATTCTCGGAAGAGTTGCCTCCGTTTCCTAATCACATTATCAGACAATTAATTAGATAGGTGCACGTTGTGGACTTCACAAATGAAAATCTGAAAATTAAATGGACTTGACAAATTACAGCTTTAGGAGTACCCTGAAAGAGAAGCTAAGTGAGCGTTGCGGAGCACCAGCTATTTCCTCATACTCGGCTGCATCAAGCTCTTGCAAATGATGAGGGTGTAACAATTTAGGAAGCAAATGTTGCCTTATGCTTATGAGGAGAAAAAATGGCAAGGGGAAGAGAATGCCAGCTATAGGAATCCAAGTAACTCCAAAGACAACAAGTAAGTACACAAATTGGAATATTGTGAAGATTGCAATGTATCTGAATGGTACTGATTCCACAAAAGATGCATGAACCCCTTCAAGGACCCTGCCATCATGATCACCACCCTGGTTAGTTGAACAAGTCACAATATTTGCCATATATTTAAAAAACACAACAAGTATGTCAATATCTTTGTGTATATTAATTTGAGATCAAATTTGTAATAGCTGGTGGTTAAACAGTTAAACTTGGTAAAGACATGACACTTGGGCCTAATTGGGACCGAGCATGGAAGGGGGTGTCGGAATGGGTAAGAGTCCCCTATGTAAATGCTAATCAAAAGGAACAAGACTTGATGATCTATTTACTTAATAACCTCAATGATAATATGCCACAAATGAACTTACTTAAATCTTCTGCCAGGGGCGATGAATAGAAGCAGCATTCTTTCCCACAGTTGATTTCCTGGAAGACTGTCAATAGCCATGTAGGCAAAATATCCCCAAAGAATTGAGGTTGGTATCTTTTTTATCACTGGCATAGCACCTACTGATGCTGCTACTAACAGTGACTGCAATAGATTGCTGACTCTTTGTTCATTTACTCGAACGGGCAAGTAAGCATCAATGTGCTTCTCAGGATCAAATATACCATTAGACTTTTCGCCATTTGCATATCCACTTTCACGCTTCATTATTGCCTCTTTCAAGTGTTCCAACTCTTTAGCAACTGTACTCTGCATAGTCTAGAAAGATCGGTTTTATAAAACTTATTATTACTCTAGATATCTGTATAACGACATATAAGATGTTCAGCCTCGATGGAGAAGTATTGGGCAAATTGACTCAGAGTTGGGTTTATAACTCAAAAATAATGGTGCAATTTTTAAAGTGCTAAAGAAGCTAATAAGATGGACTTCCGAGAGGAGAACTATCTATCTCTATGAATACAGCTTGCATGTTGCCATAGATTTCAGCGTTGCTAGCTTTTCGCCTAATACTCTCCTTCGCACTTTCAACCATCTTCTTACGGATCAGCTAATTAGCAATACATAAGTGTTTAGAATTCAATGTAGCAGCACCAGAGGCAACATAGTGATAAGCATTACAAAAATCATCGGCAAGCAAATATTATTTACCTGTTTCTTAAGAACAACCAAACTTTTAGTATGCATAGGGGACTGTGGCAGGACACCATTTGAAGGAGGCAATCCAATTAAACCACATAGCAAAGTCTGTGGAGAGGAGTATTAACCTTACCATTGGTCCTGATTGTTTAAACATCGATATATATAATAAGAAAAAGTCGAAGAAATTCACAGATGATAGGCTACCATACCATGAATCCCAAGAGTAAGATATCATAATGATAAGCAGAAGGATTCTTTAAATTGAACTCTTTTTGTTGTGCCATCTGAGAAGCAACACTGTGATCGAAGAAATAGAGTCCGGCTATCATCACAGCTGGTATTATGGCAGCAAATATGTATTGCGGAGGAACCTTCCCCATGTCCTGCATTTAGGTATGCGTTAAAGTTCAAGATTTCTCATCGACTGATCAAAGAAGGAATCTCTCACAATTGTTCACACTTTAACTACTGTCCAGTGATATAAAGACGCAGACTCCCAAGGAAGGGGACTATAGAGCAATCTAGGAACTCCAGATGGAACTTTGCTTGGCACGATAAATGGGAGAGCTGACCACACGAGAACCATCAAAGGAACTCCATAGTCCGCGATGAAGCTTCTAATCCAGCCTAATTTAATGTTAAAAGAAGGTTGTGAGACATGCACTATGATGAAGTGACAACATATATACATCATCAAAATATTTGGATTGCAAACCTGTGCCATACAACCATGACCTTGCTTTCCTACTCTTTAAGGCTGTGTAGAGAAGGCCAAAGGTGAAAATGATTCCAAGTAGCCCGTTCGTGTAAAGCCAATGGAATTGATATTTCTCCGAACTTGGATCATCGGCTTTAGGAATGCTAAACTCACTCATTAATCCCTATAAAGTTACAATACAAATCCATTCTCATCAAGATTCCATTCTTACATGTCATCAAGAAATTCAAAGGCAGAATCATAATTTGTTTTGCTTACTAGGTTCTAGAAAAGGATTACTTGTAATGAATTTCTTAACACAAATACAGGGTTAGAACCATAGTTACTGAGTTTTGCTGAGCCCATAACTACCATTGTGGCTCCCCCTGCTAAGAGTTGAATATTTTATAAAAAGTATTCTTGTTTCTGCAGCTAATGTGTACCTTAATTGCCTCTTGAATGAAAAGCACTGCGATTAGCATGCCAAAAGTTTCCCCAGCAATCCTTGTAAATTTACTTATGATAGAACAGACATTGAATATTGCTAGAAGAAACAACATGAGAGCTGTCCAGACACAAACCCTGCGAAAATAACATCATAGGCATGAGAAACCACGAAGACAATCTTATACGAAAATTGAACATATTCTAACATACCATCCTGCCCAAGCCAAGTAAAGGGTCTGTCCTAAATCTTCTCTCCCTTTAGCAAATTTGTACAAGTAACTGTACATTATAATAGTAGGTTCTGCAACTCCTAGTATCATAAGAGGTTGCCCCCCGAGTATCGAGTGAATGATACCACAAATTGCTGTAGAAGCTAAAGTTTCCACAGTGCTGAGGCTCCCATCTAAAATGCAATATATAATAGGAAAACTCATGATCAGAAATGCATTTAATTGCGTTTAGAATGCTTTCATCAAAAGTTTGAAATGTAAAAGAACCTGTTTCTCTGCTCAATTGTTCTCCAAAAGCAATCACAGGAAGAGCAGATGCAAAAAATATGTAGGTAGTTGGAGCTAATATCCTGGCATACACACACACAAGTAGCAGTCAGAATAGAATTAAAAAAAACATATAAACTTAACACGTTTACATACTTTATGTGTCACGTCGATGTACATGAGACACTGTGGGGACGAGTTCAGGTGTCTAGATATCCACTCTCAAAGTTGGAGTGTTTAAATGCCAGTTGAGGGCAAATTAAGATGTCTATCTATGTTAATGCCAACAAAAGTTATAGTACCCTATTCCAGATTTAATTCCAGCAATCCAATCCTGCTTGTAGCAAGATACTCGTCCTCGAATATCCTCTAAAACTCCTTTGAATGGAGCTCCAGGACGACTCTTCATACCTGGTGAACCACAAAAAATTATAACGGAAAAATAAGTGTTCATGAATCAAAATACAGAAAATGTAGAATTCTAGAACTGTATACAGGATGTGTATCACTTACTAAACTCTAGTTCTCTATAAGAATCAAAAACATGACATGCATTAATATTGTTCTTCAAAGGACTTGTCTTTTTTGTTTCAAACCAGATTGAAATTTGATAGGTTCGACCTTCATGCTCCACCAATTTAAGTTTGATAGGTTCAACATTTAAATTCGTACCACTAATTAAATTCATATTTTGTGTCGAAAATGTGCTTAGAAGGGAAAATAGCAGAACAAGAATAAGTGCACTAGGGGGATCTATCTCAATAAATTCTAGTTCTATACAGGATTCAACGACATTGGACATAACTATATGTATTCAACTTTTGTTCAAAGATTAAGGGTCCAATTTTTTCATGTTTGGTTAGTCGTCCTCTAGAAATATAACCCACATCTTCCTCCCCATTGTGTTTATCTACGAATGTTTTTGAGTAATATTTTTTTCTTACGTACCAAAACACACATACAAAAAAATCACGACTAGATGATGAGTTGAAGCCATATGAAAGAACCGTTATTTACCTGATATTTGACTCACTTTCCCAAGAAAATGTCTTGAAATTATGCAGGGGAAGTTTTTCAAGAGACTTAAATTTGTTGCTCAAACAAAAGTTCTCAGTGGTTACTTATATATAGAAATAGACAGAAGCTGTTAAATTACACTTGCTAGTAGGGCCTTAAAACACCTTACCAAAACTTGTACTCTTGTGCCTGAGAAAATCTCTGTATCAATTGGCTAGCTGGCCATGTCTCTGAGAAAAAGACAATTAAATTAGAGTAGTTTAAAACCAAAAATAAATTTAAAAAACCAACGAAAACAAAAATAATATAGTGGTATAGAACGCAAAGGTCAGGCATGACGATCTGAGTTAATTATTTTAAGTTTTCTCATGGATTAAGATTATGTTGTATATTTCTTTAATCTAATGTAATTGTTTGATAAAATTTCAGATATTCTACCACATCGTATAGCGTACAACGTGGGTGACTCACAGTGAATCTCAAAAGTTAACTCGTGAGTCGTGATAATAGGTCATGTGAAACTTAGTTGAGGTTCTTGAAAACAATACAAAATCATACTCATGTTGCGGTAGTTAAGGTATGCATGTATTTTTAGGGTATTATACAACCTTTTAGTGACAAGACCACAGGATTTTTGGATATTCTTAATGAATTGACTTCATTTGTCCTAATTTAATTCCCAGAAACAATCTCTCTATTTCTATGAGGTAGGTAATGATAAAGTTTACGTAGATTTTTATCCTCCTCAGATCTCATTTATGAAATTTTACTGAGTATGTTATTGTTGTTATTATCCTAATTTAATTATTTTAGTTTGACTGAATATAAAATTTATAACATTTGAAAGAGATTAAGAATGAAGAAATTGGAAAGAAGGAGAAAATTTTGTGGGAAAATATGTTCATACAATTCCAATGCCTCCTCTCCTCTGTCATTTGTTACATATATTGTATAATTAAAATGGATGAACTAACAAACTAACTAATTTCAAATTCTAAAGCTCAATAACTTGTAATTACTCTGGCCCCAGTGGCAATTTGCAACTAAACATTGAATAAACTCTCAATTTATTATATACCTAAATTAATGAAACTTTCTCAACAAAAAAAAACTTTTGGGAGAAAATACAAACCATTCAACACAATGAAATGTACATTTATTACACAATTACTGTAAATCATATGAATTTACTATATTCTGGTGATAAATAGAGAATAAAATTGATATGAATTTTATAATTTTAAATCAAAGAGGTACTTAATGCATCAAAAGTTTAAAATATTCTTTCAATTTTGTAATCTTAAGAATGGTGTATTTTAATTAAAGAATTATCAAATATAAAAAAATTAAGATTAAAAAGTGTAACGATGTTAAAATACATCTGAAATAATAATTAATTTTTGGAATACTTTTCAATTATATGGATAATTGAACTGAAATACAAGTTAAGCTAATAGTGAAAATAATTGAAAATGCGAAACTCGAATAATAAATTATAAGCTAATAATGAAAATAACTGAAAATGTTAAAATTGAACAGTAACTCCTAAATTTAATGAAAATTACTTAAAATGAAAAAAAAATTGAATAGTAATGTCTTAGTTCAATATATCTATAAAAATAAAAGGAGGAGAAGAACACAATATTTGAAAGAGATTGAGAATGAAGAAATCGAAATGAATGAGAAGAATTTGATGCCTCCTCTGTCCCATTATCTGCTATCTATACTTTATAATCGAAATGGATGAATACGAAAAACTGACTAATCTTAATTTTTGAAATTCAATAACTCGTCATCAATATCGATGTTCACTGGGAATATCTATGCAAGCATGCTGGATGATCAAGAAAATAATTGATGCTCGAAATCACCTCAACTAATTTCAGTTTGATGAAATTGCTGGTCAAAGCTAGACCAAACAAATTTATATACATGTCTACTTTCAGATCGTGTTAGCTAACTATGGTGCTTGTAACCGTTTCTATTGGTAATTAATAAAAATGTTAGTTTAAAAAAAAAGTGACAATTATTGTAATTAAATTTTTAATAACCTCTCAATCCATTATATATTTAAATTAATAGAACTTTCTCAACAAATAACTTTCGAGATGGAAAAACAAATCACCTAAGATAATAAGGTGTATATATTTATCACACTATCATTTTAAATTGTATTAATTTATTATATTTGAGTGATAAATTTAGGATAAATTAATTATGAAATTTATGATATTAAACTAAAATAGTACATAAAGCATCAAAAGTCTAAAATAGTCTTTCAATCTAGTGATTTTGGCATGTATTATGTTTTAATTAAAAAATACCCTCTTCATACGTGGTATCCTTTCCTTTTTATTGCACCCCCGAAATAATGTCACATTACTAGAATTAGAAGTAATTTAACTTTAAATATTTTTTTTACCCTTAATGAAATGATTTTCAACCACACAAATATCCATAGATGATTTTAGACCACAAGTATAAAAAAAAAAATCTTAAACACCATGCCACATAAAATGAGATAGAGAAAATACTAATTGTAAAATATACATTTAAAAATAAACTAGAAAAAAAGTATAATGATCTTAAAACATATTTGAAATAACAAGTATTTTTTCGAGACAATCTTCAATTATACTGATCATTGGATTGAATTACAAGCTAATTTAATAATGTGAATATCTGAAAATGAGGAACTTGAATAGTAACTGGTTAGCTAATAACGAAAATAACTTAAAATGCGAAAATTGAATAGTAACTCCTAAGTTAATAACAATAATAACTGAAAATGAGAAAAGTGAACAATAACTCATAAGCTAATAACGAAAATAACTGAAAATGGAAAAAATGAATAGTTACTTCTTGCCTTGATGGATCTACAAAAACAAAAGAACAAGAAGAAAAGAAGACGGGATTTGAAAGATATTGAAAATGAAGAAATTGGGAAGAAGGAGAAGAATCACGAGGAAGAATATATCTGTGCAAATTCAGTGTCTCCTTTCCTATGTTATCTGTTGCGTATGCTATGTAATCAAAATGATTAAATTAGCAAAATAGACTAATCTTAATTCCTGAAGCTCAATAATTTGTTATCAATCTCAACTCTCCACGTAACAATTATTGCAGCTAAAATTTAAATTATCCGCAATCCATTGTAAATCTAAATTAACAAAACTTTATCAACAAATAACTTTCAGGATGAAAAAATAAATCATCTAAGATAATAAGATGTGTATTTGTTACAAAATTATTTTAAATTATACTATTATTCTACCATATTCAAGTGATAAATTGAAACTAAAATCAATATTAATAAACTAATAATTCAACAATAAATATAATATATATAAAATTATATTAGATATGAGGAGGTGAGAGTTGGGGTGTGGAGGAGGGTGTAAAGAGACTTTAAAATTTTCATTTTTAACTTCAATGAAATGATTTTCAACCACACAAATATCTATGGATGATTTTAGATTACAAGTATTTTTTTTTCTCAAACATCGTACCACATAAAATGAGATCGAAGGAGTACTAAAGGTAAAAAAATACAATTATCTAAAAATAAATTTAAGAAAAAGTATAATGATCTTAAAATATATTTGGAATAGAAAGCATTTTTCGAGACAATTTTCAATTACATTCATCACTAGATTGAATTACAAGCTAAGCTAATTATGAGAATGATTGAAAATGAGTAACTTGAACAATAACTGATAAGCTATTAACATAAATAACTTAAAATACGAAAATTGAACAATAACTTCAAAGTTAATAACAATAATAACTGAAAATGGGAAAACTGAACAGTAACTCATAAGTTAATAAAATGAAATGGTGGAAAAATTGAATAGTTACTTTCTGGCTCGATGAATCTATAAAAACAGAAGAAGAAGAAGAAGAAGAAGAAGAAAATGAGGAGACGAGATTCGAAAGATATTGAGAACGGAGAAATTGAGAAGAAGAAGAAGAATCATGAGGAAGAAGATATCGTGCAAATTCCGTACCTCCTTTCCTGTGTTATTTGTTGTGTATACTGTGTATTCAAAATGATTGAACTAGCAAAATAGACTAATCTCAATTCCTGAAGCTCGATAACTCGTTATCAATCTCGACTCTCCATATAACAATTATTGTAGCTAAAATTTAAACTACCCAAAACTCATTACAAATCTAAATTAATAGAACTTTCTCAACAAATAACTTTCAGGATGAAAAAGCAAATCATCGAAGATAATAAAATGTGTATTTGTTACACAATTATTTTAAATTATACTATTATTTTACCATAGTCAAGTGATAAATTGAAACTAAAATCAATACTAATAAACTAATAATTCAACAACAAATATAATGTATATAAAATTATATTAGATATGAGGGGGTGTGGGGTGTTGGGGGTGTAGGGGTGTGAAGAGACTATATTAGATCCTTGTTGCCGCATTGTCTTCCCTGCGCCAAGCCCTATAGTTTCAGTATTTTTTTTTATTTTTCTATGTTTTTTTTATATAGTACTTATTTTCTTTCTTAATTTGGTAATAATTCCGAGTTCTGATCTATCCTTGGGGCTTCTTATATGAGTTGATAGGGTTAGAAAGGTGTGGATCCGAAGATCAAATCTCAAAAATTAGGGTTTCCCACCTTCAACAGTCGCGCCAGTTCCCCATCTATACACATCTATCAATACATACATATATTTCTATATATCTGATTGTGATTTTGTAGATCTTTTGAAATTTCTCTTTTTATCCTATGTTTCTTTGATCCTTTTGATATCACAAATCGGGGAAGGCAATTGTGCGTATATTTTTTGTTCATCGGTCAATTGTCGGTTTGTTTCATTTGGGGACTTCTTTTTTTGATCAATTTTATTCGGCGCTGGGTTGGGTTTCTCGTAGATATCGCAATCTTGGCATTTTCTTGGATTTGATTTAGATTAGAAATTGGCAGTAATGGATAAGAAGAAGGTTGTGGCACCGCTTGTCTGCCATGGGCATTCCCGTCCTGTTGTTGATCTGTCCTACAGTCCAATCACTCCTGACGGATTCTTCCTCATCAGTGCCAGCAAGGGTAATTTTTTGTCCGTTTATCAATGTTATGCCTGTTTGGTAGTTTTGATAATCCGTTGAAGTATTCAGTGAATTTGACACAGCCATGTTATATTCCAATTCCGTTTTTTAATGCTATGCCTTTTTGCTGGTTTTGATAATCTATTGAAGTTTTACATTCCGATTATCATGAATGATCTAGTACATTCTAATTTATGGAACTTTCTTTCCCTGTTCCAGTGTATAAGGTTGGGCTAATTACTTCTTGAAAATTCCTTTAGATGATTTATTGTATTTGCATCCTTGAAATCCCCACTCCATTTACTTCTTGAAAATTCCTTTAGATGGTTTATTGTATTTGCATCCTTAGAATCCCCACTCCATTTACTTCTTGAAAATTCCCGTAGATGGTTTATTGTATTTGCATCCTTAGAACCCCCCCACTCCACCCCATTTCTAGCATATCATCTTTACCATATAACTACGAGCTAGTTTAAGACAACTTTAATTATGCGAGATATTCTTGGCATTATGATGATAACATATACTATAGCTTACCATTGGCTCTCTGGGTTCATGTGTATTTTGGAGTAAATAGAGTAGTTTCCTAGTTCCAATTGTAGGTGTTGCTGTTGAACCGTAGGATTACATGCATTTGCTTAGAGATTGTGGAAAATGCTGAGAAGCAGCAATTTAAGAAAGCCGAAGAAGATTATTCTTCAATGTGAAGGGATTTCTATCCTCATTGAACTGAAGAAGACAATTGGAAAATGTTTCTGTATTTTATTAAGTGTGAGGTGTTGATGTGAAATGCTTACTTCATTTATGTTTCAGATGTTATTTATCCTTGTTAAAGTAAGCCTTAATTCTTTTATCTGCATTCAATTCCAACAAATTTATTACCAAGTACAATGCATTCTATGGTAGGTGTGGACATATATTATCATATTAAGTATTTTGTATGCCTAGTGTTTTCACCAAATGCTCTAATTGGTGGTAAATAGAATGATTGGTATGCTGCGGCACATCGTATATTTGTTGTCGGTAGCCATTGGGATTTATAACTATGTTGTCAGTATTCAGGCAAGTTGTCACATGTATGTTTACTGTTCTCACTTATTCTCTAGCTTACGGTGGCCAGAATGATAGGTGAAATCTCATTTGGTTTCTTGTTAGCCTTGGAGTTTTCAACACTATCAAACTTAAGATGTTCTCAATTGCCGTGCACCATCGTCAAAAAATTCCCAGTTGCTCTTTTTTGTGGAATATTTGTTGATTTAACACTTTTGTTTTCTGCCAAGTCCATGCAGACTCGGTGAATAATAATGCACAATTGAAGAAAAAGATTTGTATAGGCAATATCATTTAGTTGGGAAGATGCTCTAGTCATGTTAACATTCTCACTTTAGGTCCTATGATAGTATGCTTTCTAGGTGTCTGCCATATCTCAGATTCTTATGCAAGTAGAAAATATTGAGAAATTCTAATACTCTATTTTTATTTTTGTTTTGTATAATGTTGTCTCGGGATGAATTTAAATGGAGAAACATGGTTAGTGAGGAGGATTCTTGTAGCCTTATAGAACTTGTTTGGGACTTAGGCGTAGTAGTTGTGGTATTTGTTCATTCACTGCAATAAGTTTTCATTTCATAACTTGTTCTTAATTTCCGAATTGTTTTCATCTTGTAAGATTCTACACCAATGCTGAGAAATGGAGAGACTGGAGATTGGATTGGAACATTTGAAGGGCATAAAGGAGCTGTGTGGAGTTGTTGTCTGGATAAGCATGCTCTTCGTGCTGCATCTGCGTCTGCTGATTTCAGCGCGTATGTTATCTAGCGACTTTTCTTGAGTACTTTGAAAATAAGCATTTAAGTGACATTCGTCTATGAAAAAATGACGTAGAACAATAGAAGTACTTTCTTGGCATGTCTATTATTGGTTAGGGATGACAATAGGGTAGTGTGGGGCTGGTTGAGCTCAACTCACTAATTTTTTAAACCGCCCTTGCTCCGCCCTGCATGACAATTTGTTTTCATTTTCAACCCACCCCGTCCAGCCCATATAGAACCACCTGCATAAATTCTTAAGTTCTTTTCTTTTTTAATTGAGTTTAATATGAAAAATAAATTTCATATATTTTTTTTTCATTTTTCACTAATTAACATCTCAACAGTTAATTAACCGTTTCTAGTTAACTTTTCAACAATTGTTTCTTAACCGCTAATTAACTATTCTTAATTAGCTTTTCAACAACTAACAATTTACAGTACACCACTTGTTTAAATTTTAGAAAAAAAGTTAAAAAGTTTAATATAAAAAGCTTATATTTTTTTATTTTTACTAATTAGAAAGATTTAGTTTTTTTGAGTTCCTATTTGGTATCTTAAAACCCGCAACCCATCATGCCCCACATTAGTTTTAAAAATAATTACTTCAACCCACTCCCTACCCGCCCCACCCCACCCCTTCCCACCCCACATAGCTCTAAACCAGCGCATACCCTCCCCGCTCCGCTCCTTAGCCATCCATATTACTGGTCGATCTTGCAATGCCATTATCTACATAGATTTATTAACTAATATCTTATAGAATATGGTTAGAAGCTTCATCATCTTTTTATGGAATTTTCCATGGCTTGATTTTGTCCCTTTTTTTTCCTTTCTATATTATGATTTGTGTTGGCTGTTTTCAGGAAATTGTGGGATGCATTGACTGGGGATGTATTACACTCATTTGACCACAAGCACATCGTTCGAGCCTGTGCCTTTTCAGAGGTACCTTTACAACCCTATTTCTTTTACTTCTATTCAAGTTCCTTTAGGTTAGAGCTTTATAACTTAACAAAAGTGGTAACCAAGTTATTTATTTATTTATTTGAAACTGAGTTATGATGTCAATTTAAGAGAATAACATTGCACTGACCATGTTTGGACTATGTTTGACACATTGTAAAGGGGCTAACAGATGCCCATTTGTTCTTTTATAAGTTTGCTTCTCCTTGATGCTTTAATAATAAAATACCTCCATAAAACAATAGAATGCTGTGAAACAGCCCATGAAGGCTTATGCATATTAACTGAAATCACACTTCATTGACCAATGGACCACTCTCATGGGTGCTTAAGTAAAGTATCGTTTATTTTAGTGAGAGTAGAAAAATGCCAATTTCAATTATCGCGAGTCATGGGAGGCTGGCTACTACCATTGAAAGGCAAAATCTTTCATTATTAAAACTAATATACATTATTTCAGGCTTTGAGTTCTCTTTTCATTTTTGGTTCTCTTTTTTTCTCTCTTAATTGGTACAATGTGTCAAAGGGATTTCAGTCCATGTTTATCTTTCCCATTTGTAAGCCTTTACATTCAGATAATTTATATGAACCATTGTGTGATGATGACTTTGCAGGATACAAATCTGCTACTCACAGGTGGTTTTGAGAAAATTCTTCGGATATTTGATTTAAACCGACCAGATGCACCTCCAAGGGAAATTGACAGCTCTCCTGGTTCAGTTAGGACAGTTGCTTGGCTGCACAGTGATCAAACTATATTGAGTTCCTCTGGAGATGCTGGTGGATTGAGGTAGGCTTTCAAAGTCTGCCGACTCTAGTTGTATAATTTGTTCATTTTTTCCCTGCTGGTTGTTGCAATATGACGCGGCTAGTGCTCATGGTCACTTAGATTAGCAAGTAACTGTGCGTGACTTGGTTAAATCTGTGGTTTATTATGATCAAAACTCGGATGATTGTTGGATTGGTTGCTCTTTGTCTTAACAATATTGATATGTGGATTTGTAAATCATTGTGAATATACTGGATACTTGATACAAAGGCCACACATGTGGTTCATATTTCTGTCATGAACTTTCACTCCCCTGTACTGTTCTGTGTATGTAAATTGGTTTTGATTTTATTGTTGTAACCTAGGTTATGGGATGTGAGGACTGGCAAAGTTGTTCAAATCCTTGAAACTAAGTTTCCTGTAACCAGTGCTGAAGTAAGTCAGGATGGTCGTTACATAACAACTGCTGATGGTTCCTCCGTCAAGTTTTGGGATGCTAACCAGTATGTATTGTTTTTCATGCTTTACTGGCACAAAAATCTTATAAATAATGAATTCTGCTGCACTTTACATTGCATTTAACTTCTTTATTTTAAAGCAGCTTTGGATTGGTGAAGAGCCACGAGTTGCCTTGCAAAGTTGAATCTGCTTCGCTGGAACCAAAGTTCGGTAATAGGTTCATTGCTGGAGGAGAAGATATGTGGGTTCATGTCTTTGATTTTCACACTGGAGAGGAAATTGGTAGGTTGTGTGGGGCTCATAGATATTTAGAAACTGTAGCTTCTCTGATCAATGTCTTTGTTTGTGTTCCCTTTTCTGGTTATTTTTTCCGGTATTTGCATTTTCTCAACTTATTTATGCTTCTATTTTCATTCAAGTAAGGTTCAAGCTTTAATCACATGCTGTATTCTATTTTTGAATAACATAGGATGCAACAAGGGACACCATGGTCCTGTGCACTGTTTGCGGTTCTCTCCAGGGGGTGAATCCTATGCCTCAGGATCTGAAGATGGGACCATTAGAATATGGCAGCTGGGTCCTCTTGGTCAGATTGAGGACAATAATGGGTCTAATACTGCAAATGTCAATGATGGTATGGGCGAGGTGACCCAGAAGATTGATGAGTTGGCTGTTTCAGAAACAAAGAAGACGGAAGAGACACATGCCGATGGTGTGGTGGATAAGGTTGTAGATGCCTGATTAGGAATTTTAAGGGTTTTGTATGGTTTCATCTCTTGGAAAGCTGTAACTGGCTTGACTTCTGAGGTTTTTGCTTATGAAATAAGACTTAAGCTTTTGAGAGTGCTGGGTATTTTGATTGCCCGTGATCCTATTATCTCAGTTATATAATCTTTGGAGTAGTTCTCTGTAGAATTGAGAAGTAGAGACCTATAGTTCTCTCCTCAGGTTCATGTCGTCCTTGGATTTGCAATTGCTTTTAGAAACCATTAGTGGATGTCTGAACTAGTATGGTCGCAAACGTAGAGTCTTAATAGTATAAAAAAGGAACTCTGTAACGAGGCTTAATTCAAGTAAATGCGAAGTTTAGAAAATTTAACCTTGTTCATGTTTGTTTCAATGAGCTGCATCAAACGGGGGTCGAGTGTAGGATCAGGATCACAACTTATGCATGTCATAGAACTTCTGTAGTTCACAATAATATCTCTAATGGAACTATGGAGAATGTGTTGTGATTTCCAGCCAAGTTTTATCAAGGTTTGTTGATTATATTACAATTTGGTTGGGTGACCCTTGTTGTAATTAGAACTGTTTTAGAGGAATGCCAATAGTTTGTAGTTCCATGCAGTGATAAATACGTGCAAGTTCAAAATGCATTTTGAGAGATGGTAAATCACATTTCAAATAGTCAAGGAAGCACAAAGTAGTCAGTCGCTGCATTTTCGCCTCACCAATGGAACAAGAATCAGCGCTGCCGGAATATCTTGTGATCCAATAATTTCTCCCAAGAGTAACTGCCCAATTTTTTGATGTTTATGTTCCCTTTGACCAAATGGCATCTCAAATTTGGTTGGCAAATATTAATATAATATAAGAGCAAATTACACCGAGAGACAATTGACTTAAAATAATTGGAAAAAAAAAGCTCTCGTTGTATAGACATATATAATTAGTGTATATTTATGTATCATAATGTATATTTAGTGTATAATGTATAAGTAATATACATCTTTCTATTAGTTTTGACAAACTATATTGTATAGTTTCGCTGATTTGAGACTATTTTTTATGTAAATAAAACATGATTTTTTGTAAACTTTTTTATTTTTTTGTATATATACGTAATTTCCTCTATTAATAATGTGAAAATTAATTATACGAAATTTAAAGATGCAAAATTTAGTTATTTATGTATTAATTATTCATCTTTTACTCAAGTAACATAGTGCATATATTAAACTCACAACTTAAACTCCCTCCGTCCCATTACGTGACATTCTTTCTTTTTAATCTAACTAAAATAAAATTCCCTTTTGACACTTAATAAAATAATTTTATAATATATATATATTTTAAATTTGTCCTAAAAAATAATTAGAAACAATATAATTTTAAATGTTTTTCATTCTTTTACAGCTTGTTTGGATAGTGGTTTGTCATGGTTTCATAATGTATGGTATGATATGGTATTGTACAGTACTGTACTGTACATCGTTTGGATAGACTGTATGAGTTCCTACTGTTTAATGATAATTTGTTGTTTGATTTGACTGTATGGTACTGTATCGTAACTTGAAAATTAACAAAAATATCCTTAATTATTATAAATATTAAATTTATCAATATTTTTTAATAAATTTTTTTTAAAAAATTAATACATAGAACAAGCATGAAAACATACAAGCTAATATATTTCCAATCCAACATAAATAACACAAGAAAATAAAAAAAAGTAAGAACTTTAAAAAAACGAACCTAAAAAAATAGACTAAAACGTGAAAGAAAAGACGGGAGTCGGAAAAGAAGTTTCAAAAGTTGATACGGAGGAAAATAAGTAATACAAAAGTAGTACATATATTAGAGTAAAATTTAATAAATAATAAAATATAAAGGATAAAATTAAAGTTATTTAAATTTAAATAAGGGTATAATTAGAAAAAAAATAAGAGAACCATAGGATACCACCAAATTGGTGATTTCAAAAAGTAAGGATTTTCATGGTTACAGAACCATGAAACAAAACCATACCATACCACATAAATAATGAAACAATCAAAACAAATATGATTCCCTTACTAACCATACCATACCACAAAAAACCACCATCCAAACAAGCTGTTAGAGTTTAGACCATAAAATTTAAGCCTAATGAGATGATAACTAAATATTGGGTGAGCCTCAGACATGCTACCTCATCACGTGATAAGACCCGTTTATATTATTGACACGTCAAAATTGTTGGTAAGAGAGGAGAAATTATAGCAGAACGGTGTGCCGGAATCAAGTAGCGTGACGATAGGAGAAAGGGTGATGGATTCTTCCACTTCCATGTCAAATTTGACTCAGATGTTTCATTTTTCTTCTGGAAACCCTCGTATCGAAGAAACCAGGGGAGTCATGCATCTCTTCAACAATTCATCTCACTTACCTGTAAGTATCCTTCAATTCATTGCTTCCTTGTTTCATTCGTTTTCATCGCCACTTAGTTTTTCTTCCATATGAATACAATCATTCATATACCCGACTAGTTTCTTCCTTGTTGATTCGTATTAATTATCTTTTGCGCTTCATCTGATAATGATAAATATTACGCTAACAAACAAATCCCCTTACATTGTCGGATAAAACCCATGGATATATGTTTTCTGGTAATAATTTACTCTGTTCTATGCCTTTCAATATGCATATACCAAGTTGGATTTGTATCTTCGTATAATTTTGACTCTTACTATTGGGGGCGATTGGGTTTGGGTTTGAATGTGCTGGATTAGGGTAGAAGGTTAAATAGTAGTTGGACCTTCTTTCCTGCTGGTTAGGCTTGATGGTTATACTTGACCTTCTTTGTTACCATCACTATTAGCACTGTTCTCCTAGTTTGTTGTCACCTGTGTTTTTTTGTGCTTTGGGTATCACATTGTTTTGTTGTCATTACTGTTCTTTCCTCGGTATATCATGTATTGCTCTCCGTTTCACATTATTTCTTTTTCGTTACTGCTCTCATTTTGGTTGGTGGCTTTATTTATATGTAAAGTTTCTTTACTTATTCGTGTCACCTATAGGAAGGTTATCTCATGACACCTACAATTTTTGTTAATCCGTGTAGACTTAGGAAGGATAGAGCATAGTGTGAGCAGAGTGTATGTACAGGCGATACAACTAGTTGAGAAATTGGATTTAAGGTTGGTAGATGACTTTTTGATTGTAGTCTTTTTAGTTTATTGGACATTGTATGATAGTATATAAGGATATGTCTGAAATCTAGAGATTCCCTAGTTGAATCAAACTGGTCCAAATGAAATAGAATGGATATAGTCATATAACATAACTAGTTTACATTGAGTGTTGTTGTTTTTTTGGAGCTTTAGGTGGTAATGAACTGATTGATATTTAGTGGGTTATCCGGGTTGATTAGTGATGGGAAAAAGATGAAAGAGCCTCAATATCCGGTAAAGGAGATGGAGTTGCTGAATGATGAGTGAAGTATGAAAGAATTCTTTGCTAAGTTTTTTACATTGAACTACTTATGTTGCCTTTTAGAAATGTGAGGATCAGTGTAGTCAAAGGCGTGCTTAAACCCTAGCGCAAGGCTCAAAATGTGTTGTGCACTTCACCTTGCTTTATGTGCGCTTTAGTGTCGTCATCAAGGTTCTAAGACAAACTTTCTTGCCCAGTGAGCCTCTTATGAAAAGTGACCCTAAACAATTGGTATTTCACTTTATCATAAGTTGTTTTCAATTTCTTTGGTCATAGATTTGTCATTCATTTTTATGATTATTACTCTTGGATTAAACATATATATATTTATATTGTTTTCTCCCTCTGCGTCTTTTTTTGTTAAAGCCCACACTTTATTCGGATTTTGCGATTAGAGCCCCAATGGACTTTTCGCCTTTGATAATACTGGTGAGAATTACTTGTAATTCTCTGTGGTAGATGACTGCAGTTTTGCTTAAGATTCGTCTACTAAATATATGTTGTCGTGAAGATTCTGAAAATCTGGGGAAGGTTGTAAAATTCCAAATGAAATTAACAATTCTGTTGGTAATTCTATACTTCCAAACCAAGTTGAATTATGAGAGACTTGTTTGATTGTTGTGCTTGGACATGTTAGTAAGAGAATAGAACATAAGCAGGTAAACCTATTTCTGGCTATAGCTATTGCTTTGGTTTGATTAATAATAACTTGTATTAGCACCCGCGTAATGTGCAAACGATATTTAAGAAAACATTCATAAAAAAGAATAGGTAAAAATTAACTTAAATCTGCAAATTTTGCTTAATTAACTTAACTCTGTAATATTTAAGAAATAATATAGATTTGCTTTTCATGCTCTAAGGCTCGAATTCAGCAACATTTTGACTATACTTTCAAATTCTAGTATCTTTGAACTTTGAATATTCTTGTTGCCCTTTAGTACACATCATTTTGATCTTATTTTGTTTTTCAAAACTTTAGATCAATAATAGGTCTATAAGTTTTGTAATTAACTAAAGGTCAATATCTGTGAGAGATAAAACAACAAAAAGGCCGTGGGATTGACTACGTGAATCCTCACCATAATTGTTGATCCTTATGAAATGAAATCCAACAACTTATCTAGTGCCATTGCTATTGCTTCTAGGTGGAAAGAAAGCCTCTCCTCTGTGTGCTCTGTGTTCCAAATCACATGACATATGCAGACTTTTGTCAGTTTTGTGGTTCATTTGTTCAACATATGTTGGAAATGCGAATTGTCAGGTACTCTCTTCTAGAACTTATGAGGTCCTTATTTAACTGGTTGTTTGTGATTCCTTCTGATCTTGGCATCTTTTGTGTACTCCTCTAGGAATGATGGAATGGAAGATTGTTACAGTACATTGATCAGGTTTGATGAGCAGAAAGCTGCAGATACTTTCCACAAGCATTTTAATGGTAGAAGATTTTCATCTCTTGAGGTATGGTTGCTCAAAAGTTCTCTCCTGTTTTGACATCATATTAGGTATCTCATAACATCAATTACCAGCTTCTTTTCATACTCTGTTCTTTTCGATTGTTTCTTTACTTGCAGGAAGGGACGTGCAATGTCTTATTTGCTGCTGATGTTCATTACACTGGTTCAATTGAGCATGCACAGTCTATACCTGCAAGCTCTACAGAGCAACCGTTCTGTCCTGTTTGTCTTGGTATTTTATCTAATCTAGTTTCAAAATGATTTATTCTATTTTGAAAATGCCACCATTTTGGAGCTTACTTTTTTAACCACTGAGCACATACATCTAAAGTGAGATTCACTCCAAAATGTTAGAGATTTCCATCTTCATTCATTTTCCTCCAAAATGTTTAGAACTTCCATTTTATCATCTAAATATAAAAATTCACCGTTGGATGGTATGATTTTAGAGATAAATTTTATTTTGGTTTAGTTGTATCTTTCTAGTTAAATGTAGAGTTCTAGTAGGTTTTAAGAGTTCTAATACTATGTCATCATTGAGTCTTCCACTAGAGCAAGGATTCAAGACTAGTATCAATGAGGAATTTCTTAAGGAGTTCTAATTTGTTTTTTAGCCACCCAAGGGTGACCTTGTGGTCAATGAAGTGGGTTGAGAACTATGAGTTCTTGAGGTTCAAATTCCAGGAGAGACAAGAATGCTAGGTGATTTGTGTATATATCTTACAAAATAAAGGAATATATGGATTTCCTCTCACGTGCATCTTAATTCTTGTGCAATCTGCAGAGAGACTGGACCAGGATACAAGTGGAATTCTCACAACCATTTGTAATCATTCCTTCCATTGTTCATGTATTTCAAAATGGACAGACTCTTCATGCCCCGTAAGTTATACCATAATTTTGTCTTTCCACCAATATGTTTGATCTTCAACTTAGACATGTCTTAAACTTTTTTAAAAAAAATTCCTAAACAAGATTGGACAGGGCCTGGAAAACTGAATTAAGCTTGTGATGCCCTAGTATTCATATTCATGCATTTTCAATGGCCCATAACTTATATAGTTTTTATGTGCTTGCCTTCTCAATATTCCAACCTATAAGCAATGTTAGCATTACCCTGTTGTTAGGTGCCATTTCTGTAGTAATGTTTGCTCTGACATCCATTGTTCTGGTTGAGTAGCTGCTTATAACTTTGAGGTAGCGCCTTAGGTGCTTACTGTACTTGTTTGTTTGAGTTTTCTGTCTTAAATTTTTAAGAATGTGTCCTTGTGGGAGCATATTTAAGATGGAATTAGGTCCACTTTCACAATTTTCTTTGTGTGCACATGTGCAATTTTAATTTGTATTGCATGTAAGTTTCTTCAAACACATTAAACCCTGGTCTCCTTTGGTTGCTTCTTCAGATAGCTTTTGGCTTAGAGAACGATTGTCAGCATTTTCCCTCTGTATCTGATATCAATGGCCTGCTTTGGTGCTTATTCTTAATGTGTTGTTTCTATCTCTTTAAATTAACGATGAACTTTGAATCAGGTGTGGCTAATAATATAGGGTTGAATTTTGGTTAAATTGGCACTACAAGTTTTTTAAGTTCCAAGAGTTTTGGTTCTTTTGCAAGTTTCGATGACTTGCTTATCTGAAAATTATTTGGTAAATTAGCAATCAGATAATCTGGTCAAGTTGGACCGTTTGATGTGAATCTATATACCCCCAATGCTTAGTGAGGAAAAATCTCATATGTTTGAGAAAATGTGTACATTCAATAGCCGGAAACAGTATATAAGGCTCATATCACTTGATTAACAGTGAGGGAAGAGTTTTTTCCCTTCAGTTTGTGTATTGAGAGTTAGGCTGGTTTTTAGACATCATTTACCAGTATTAGTTAGGAAAATATGTATTTCATTTGAAGTAATAGTAGAAATTAGCTGACTCAGCTAAAACAAATTCTCTCAGGTATGCCGATATTGCCAACAGCAGCCTGGAAACTCAACATGTTCTATCTGTCAATCACCAGAAAATCTATGGATGTGTGTTATTTGTGGTTTTGTTGGGTGTGGAAGGTAATAATACTATCTCTCTTATTATTTGACCAATTCTAGTTGAAGATTAATCTTATACCTAAATAATTTTGTGAGTGAAAATCATTTACAGACCCAACATTCCTTTAAAAATCAAACTCCTCCACGTTTGAATAGTAGACATTTCTCCCCTTATATCATAATTGAGTATTTTAAATGTACCGTCTATATTATCAATAAACTCTTTTTCTTTTTTGGTTTTAAATATCATGATATTTTTCTCTTTTCTAAAATCTATGTTATGGACTTACCTATATAGCAAATATATCTCTATTTTTTTTCTTCCCAAGGGGAACATATCTCATTTTCAAAGTGAAGAAAACAAAAGCAGTAATCAAAACTAAAATATATATTTACACCAGTGAGAACAAGAGGAGGAAAAATTTGTTAGCATATACTCATGCAAATAATACAAAAATATAATTATTAAAATTGGAGATAGATTTTATAACAAATTCCTAAAATATTATCTATTTATACTTTAAATGAGTTTTAAATTATAACTTCGAAAATATTTTATTAATGACAACCAAAACTCAAATTCTATTTACATGATAGAGAATTTAAGAGAGAAAATGCTTGGTTGAGCTATATAAATAATTTTGAAGACCTAAAAGACAAATGTCTTTTTGACTGCCAGAGAAGTATAAGTTTTGGTAATGAATGTGTCATCATGCTGATTGTTTTATAGATACAAAGAAGCTCATGCTACGAGACACTGGAAGGAGACACAACATTGCTATGCACTTGAATTGGAAACACGGCGTGTCTGGGACTACGCAGGGGACAACTACGTTCACCGTTTGATTCAGTCTAAAACTGATGGGAAGCTGGTTGAGCTCAACCACCATTGTCATCATGATAATGACGGCTGCTGCGGCTGCGAATGCAGTACAGATCCTGGATTCAGTGAGACTATTTTAAACAGCAAAGTTGAAGCTGTGCGTCTCTCTCTTCATTTGTATTTTCTTCTTGTTCACTCTTTTTCATCTAGACAAATGCTTAATCCTTGGATTGCTTTGGTCATTCTGCTACGTGATTTGGAAATCTCGGTAATCTTCAAATTTTCTAACTGCAGATTGTGAACGAGTACAATGAGCTACTGACTACCCAACTGGAGGGCCAAAAAATGGTTAACCTTTTTACTATTTATCTATAGTATAAGGTTTACTTTGTTTGTTGATCTGAATGTCACGAATGCTTTAAGTCTGGTTACTCATTTGAATGTTGAGATATTGATTAATAGTCTAGAACAATTACATTCTATTTTCCATATTAACAGCTTCTGCTTTTGATCATAGTACTTTGAGTCCTTTTTGCAAGAGGTTGAAGAAGAAATTGAAAGGGAAACTAAGGAAGCTGTTGAGAAAGCTCTATGCCAGAATCCAAGGTTAATGAAGTTAAAAGTTCGTTTGGACAAATGCGTTGAAGAGAAGAAATTCCATGATGATGTGAGCATCTATTTAAGTGTATTAATTTTTATTGATCTCTATTTTTATTGATCTCTAAGTTGTTACCAGTATATCATCATTTAGTTCACATTTTTTGCACCATTTGATATTTGCTGATCTTGAACCTGAATCATTTGGCGTTGAACCTCTAGATCAATGACAATCTTACAAGAAACAAGGAGATATGGGAAGCCAAGATATTGGAAATTGAAGAAAGGTATTTTCTTTCCTTGGTTGTCATTTGTCATCTTCTGAAGCGATGGTAGGCAATACATCCATCAGAACTCTTTCATCCCGCCAACCTGCTTTTCTTCAGATGTTTGTTTCTTTTATTTTCTACACAACTGCTAGTATTTTCAAAATTCCTGCCAACTGAAGTGCTAGTATTTTCAAAATTCCCACACAGGTGAATCACAAGAACTGCGATATTGTACCACTTGACATCATCTTCCTTTTTGTATGTTTCTTCATAATGATTTTTAGAATGATTCATCAACCACAACTTCTCTGACCAGCAGATGAAATAGCAACATCACACCATATATTAATGTAATAAGAAATAAACTCCAGGACACTCTGAGAGTTTCTTTCTTATCAGATGATCATATATTCTCGATGTTCCATGTTCCGCATTGGTATAGATTGTTATCTTTTAAAAAATTTCACCTCTTGTCGTTAGATGAAGCTTTTAATAAATTTTTACAAGAATTGCTTCTTACAGATATGTATTGGTTTGGTGAACTTGTTTTTGTTGCTTTGTTATGACTGCTTCTCAAAGATCTGGCTCTAAGTGAAAAGAATATGCTGCTAGTGCAAAATTCAAGATTGGTTTGGTTTTCTTGCAAAGTTGTGTGTGTGTGTGTTTGTTTAGTTATTGGTTTTCAGACAACTTCATGTACATTCATCCAGAACTGCTAAATTACTTCCAAGTCTTTTCATGTAATATCCTATTTTATCTTTTAACATCTAATTTTCAGGGAGAAGAAAGTACTGAAAATGAAGGATGAGGAGATATCCGAATTGGAGGAACAGGTAAATTTGACATGGTCTATTGGTCTATCAATTAGAATCAGTCGACTGGAGTAGCATACTTTTTAGTAGTTGTCTGTGCATAAATGTGATTGCAATTATGTTTGAGCTGCAGATGGCAATTTTGATGGAATCCATCGAAACATAGAATGTGTTTGAAGGGATGCCATAGCAAATGATGAAGTGAAGGACAAAGATCACCTTTAGTAGCAAACAATTCCATCGGATTGACAGTCTACCTCGAGTGTAGATGCCTCTGCAAAGAGCAGTGACAGAGACCTCAAAGTCGAGTGTCCAGGAAAGCAGCCAGGGATCTTGCACCAGTATCGTACAAAGTGCAAAAGTGAAAATACATTTTTCTTCCTCCACAGTACCATATTGCAAGTTTGTTGTGTAAAAGAACACAAATGAGAACATTTTTCATGTAAATGTTCGACTGTAGATGTACTATCTTCTTCATGGCAAAAGAACACAAATGAGAAAAGAGATCCCCTTGGAGAAATACGCTGCACTTTTCTGCTGAAAGAATGTACATAGAAAAGCTATCCCCACTCCTTAATGTGGGGGATAACATAAACAATGATAACAGAAACTAGGAAAACAAATCAACTAAAACTAAAAGCTCTAAAGCAGAGCTCAAACTATCAGCAAGACTACCTAAAGATTGGCTACCTTCCGAGTAAATTTTAAAAAGAACAATACAAAAAGATATAAATAAATCCACAGGACGCTGCTTGACTTGACAGATGGAACCCTATTGGTGTAGCAGTGGTTCAACTAAAATTCTATTGATGAAGGGAAACATAGCCGCTAGCAATGCCTTGGGACACTCCTCGTGCGGAAGATGACCACACCCCGATATTGCAACCAGTCTCTGTACGTTTAACAGGCACCACAGTTAATGACTTTATCTGAAAATGTTGTTTCAATTTCATTCTCAGATGGTAAAAGTATTTTATTCGCTACACATATTATGGATATTATGTGCATACAAGTCTACACCAGTGAAACGGGACAGTGTTGCAGCAAGTAGAAGCCAATAAAAAAGATCAACACTAATCTATAATCTGTGTGTCCTTTTCTGCTGTCAGCTCAATTCTCCAATATCTTTGGTGATTATCACCACATTGATAACAATTTTTAGGATAGTCCACTTTCAGTGTAATATTCTTCTTATAGATCACACACGGGGGGTAATAGTGGCTCAATGACAGTGGTAATCCCAACTTCTATTAGTTTCTATTGAATCAATTCTTTCTTGTACTAGCTCCCCTCTAACCTAATAACCCTAGACTTCTGACTTTCGAACTTCAGAAGGACTTCATTCAGTTTAGCCACAAACCCAATAACTTTTTTAAGTTACGAATGAGTAAAATCATACATGAGGCAAGAATACTCACACTGGGTGATGTTTGCTTTTTGAACTGTTCCATATTGTGCAAGGAAAAAACAGTAAATCAAGTAATTCAACTTCTATTGTGGAAATAGGTCCGCATGACACACAGTTAGATAATGACATACAACAGACTACTGCTGCAGAGATGGATATAGAGAGATTGAGATAACTCACAGAATTTACGAGTTTTGAAGCCATAGCTTGAACAGACTTTAAAGGTACAAGTGCATCTTCAGCACCACCAATCACCAATACTGGCAAACTTTCAACTGCTTTTAGCAGTGCTGCTGCCTTTTCTGGGGAGAGGACTGTCTCGTATGATTGTTTCCCTATCTCATGGAGTGCTTCATCCCAACCTTCCACACATAATGGTGCCTGATTACATATACAAGCAGAAAGGATTTAGATTGGAATATGATACCTATAAAGAGCATAAAGATGCCGAAAGAAAAGACCTGAAAGGCTGAAACCATATCGTAAAAAAAAAAACTACTATTGGCATCTTGTATGTACTTCCATCTTGATGATGACAATCTATTACACATATAACAGGGAATACTGTACTGTTTAGGGGGTGATATTCTAAAACATTTCCATAATAGTTGCAGGTCATCCATATCAAAAGTTGAAGCCTCACAAATACTATTTTTTCTGATCATTTATTGTGAAGTGGAGGTGAGGAAGAAAAAGGAAGGGAGGTGAAGGGCAGATAACCACACGTAGAAGCTCCTTGAGCATGAATAAGTAATGAACTGGATCATCTAAGATCTACCTCACAAATGTAGGGTAAGACCTGTGTATACCCCAGCCTCTTCAGACCTCACTTGTGGGACTATATTGGGTATGTTGTTGTTCAACTGGATCATCTAAAATGGTGTGCAGAGCTGAAAAAACACTAAAGAGAAGATTGATGAATGATGAAACTGTTATTTTCCCTTCACCACCTTTTCTTTTTCTTCCTAATTTCCACTCAACAATACATAATTAAAAGTAGAACCACTGAAAGAGTCTATTAAGAAGGGCTATGATATCAAGCATCCCAGGATACACAAAATGCAGATACGAAATTTATAGACAACATATTTAGATGTTTCTTGTTAATTAAACTAAAGATTCGCACACTCAACATTTCAAGAAGAAGAACATATACCTTGTATAAGCTCAAAACCTCAGTTGTCAACTTCGTTGCGTCATACCATGCTCTTCTATTTACAACTTGAGTAATTTCTGTTCGCAAAAGAGGACGCACCAAGTGCTTTTTCCCAAGTGAAGTGCGTAATAATACTCTTGCGAAGGCAGGAACCAGTTCTCTTGACAGGTTAACACCCAATAATACAATCCCCTTGATCTTAACCTAATATAAAAAGCAAAAGTAGTAAAATAGTCAAAACAATGAATAACTCTATAATAGATTGGAAACCATAGTTTATCAGCAATTGATATTCAAAATTAAGGATTACACAAGATTTCACAGCACTCTTCTTTAATGAGGATATTAAATGGATAACAAAAGCCAAAAAAAGCAGGCTACTGTGACATATTTTCTAAAGATTGAATCATAAATTTACCAGGTTACCGATTCATCTAATGACAATAATGCTCATGTCAACTAAAACATGTTAAAACACACATTCCGACCACTCACATTAATAAAATTTGTGGATGACTGGACTCTTTGTGCAGCCTTCAGTGCAAGCAATCCACCATCATCATGGCCAACAAGTACAACTGAAGTAAAACCCATCTCTGAACAGAAGGACAGAAGCAGGTCAACCTGACAAGTGAAATTTCAACTGTCAAAAAAGGAAAAGCCAAGACATTTAAAATGAAAATAATAGCCCCGATTATCTTTACAAGTATCTGTCTGAATGAAGGACTGGACAACCATAGCCCAACAAGCAGACTCTCTAATACTAATTGAAAAAGGATATGTTTAGATGCCATCTGTTCTCAAAGTCAAAGAATTTCCCTACGTGTATTGTTTATACATGCATATGCATTACACACATACACAAAAACTCCCAGAATTAGAGCCTTGAACACTATGTTTAACATATATGCTAAAGTTGCAGACTCATTCTCCTGGTACTTGCGACTTAAATGGCTTCATCCTCCCACTCCTTAAAAATGTCAATATTTCTGCTGTTATTTATTTTCAATTCATTACTGCAACCTTTCTTGTTTGGTTTCATGCTGAAGATGGTCCAAAAATTGAAAAGTGAGACATTACCTGAGCATCAATCGTGTAGGGATTGGGCAAATGACTCTCCTCCCAGTCTGTTCTGAAAGGTCTAGATGTCAATCCCCATCCTGGCCTGTCAAAGGCAGATACTGCACAACCTACCTGCTGAGCTAGTACTCCCATCACATTTCTCCAAGAGAAGACCCCACCACCAAAACCATGTACCAGAACAATTCCAAACTGACCATTACCTTCCAGTTCTTGTATAGGACAAGGAGAGCCCAACCTATTAACTGTATCTCCATCACCAAGTTCATCTAGGTTGAGACTAGGCATTTCTTCAGACAGGATGGGGGAAGTTTGAAAATCATCTAATAAAGGTGTGGAGAGACAATTTGCAGGATATTGACTACTGTAGCTTCTCCGAATACAATAATCCACATTTGATAAAAGATTTAGTGGCTTGTCTACATGGGCTGTGGAGGATAAGGAACGACAAGGCGATCCAGGCAACTTAAGTTTGTAATGAAGAGTAAGCCCTAAGCAAGAAATAAATAAGCTATCAACATCAGCAAGCAGTTTGGCAGGGATTTCCCCATCCTCACGAGCTGATCCTGCAAGTTTCCTCCTCATCTCAATGTCACATTTTGATGCTTTCCCAGTGGATGGAGTTGGAGATCGTGGTACTTTATTGTATGCAGAGAAAACAACTTTACAAGGAAGGACCTGTCATTTCCAATAAATGAATTGTTACAAACTAATAGGTTCCATTGAAATGCTTCTTCTGTCAATGAGTAAATCGATAAACCAACACCAGGGGCAGGGATTATCTTCACATAGGAACATTTTTTTGGACAAACCACAAGTATTACACTTAGATAAATAACTTCTAATTAGAACTGATTCTGTTGGAAAAGTTGTAAGCTTCTTTCAAAAACATAATATGCAAATCAGAACCATCCAGTCGGTGTCAGTCCAAGGAGTTAACGAAACTAGAAGGGGAACATCATAACAACTTACAGCTTCGGGGTCAATTCGGTGAAACAAGAGCTTCCTCTTAGCTCGACAGCTTGTTCTATAGGCAACAACAATATGTCCAACAGCAAGGACTATAGATGATAGAAACAACACAGGCATCCCCCATGACTTGTTCAAATGAAGCTTTTGCTTTGAGATAGGAGATAAAGCTTCAGCCTCCAAGTATGAATTGTCAGCGAAAACACAAGCCTTTACAGAAAGAAGAATAATGGATATAGTAGAACAAATTGTAGCAGTTCCGAGATATGGTCCATGTGAGAGAGCAGGTCCATCACACATAGAGTAAACACCTACCACCAAAAACTAATATGGATTACTTCCGGAGGCATGCGAGGAATTAACTCTTTTTAACTTTCAGCAACATAAGTTAGTATGTTACAATTGGAGTTCCCAACCTAAAATACACATAAAACTCCAAGCGTACTTACCTAAAGTGGAAAAACTACAAAAGAAATAGAAAAAAATAACTAAAACGAGAAGGTGCATACATGAACTCGAGAGGATGCTCACTAAGTAGAGAACAACTGAAAAGAGAAGTGGTAAATAAGCACGTACAGGAGATGATAAGAGATCTCAGAATCGAAACGAGAGGAATATCCATCAAGGAAGTTTTGAAGTCATATATGTGCAAATGCTCTTTAAAACTGTAACACCTCACGCACGTAAAGCTACAAATCAACACACTCGGTAGCAGAACATCCACTAATGCCACCATCACCGGCGCCGATAGCATTAACAGCGACACTAACATCACCACCATGAAATATATAGTCCTCAAACATCTCCTTACCTTCTCCAACCCTCCTTTCCCCATGGAAGCCATTTGATATTTCAAGTCAAATAACAAAAACAGTTTTCCTCCTGCCTTAACAACTCACATTCGCGCAATTCAAGTACATTTGATGAATAATAACAGATCGCAGATGAAATGAAACCGGAGGAGACGGCGGCTCAATGGCCATCTGTCGCCGGCGAATAATAACCGGTAACTACTGATTCCTATAGTGCTTAGGGTTTGAGTTGTTGAAAGCTAAATGGAAGAAATGCAGAGAATAACCGTTTTTATACTTAGCTAAGGAGCAGAAATATTTTAATTTTAAACAGAGAGAAAGTTGGTCGCCGGAGCTTTCTTTCTACTCCCTCTGTCGGGTAATTTTATCAAATTAAAATATAATAAATATAAAATTTAATAAGAAAATAATTATAATTAATAATTTTTATTTTATAAACTGCATATGATGGACTAGGAGTAATTTATTTTTGTGTGTTTCCAGTTGTATTTCTCTTATTTTTTTCCTTAAATAAAATAACGGGTCTTTGTTTTTATCTTTTTTTTGGGTCTGACTTTGTTTGTATCGGTTATTTTTATTTTCGATGTGCGGTGAGGGTGAATGATCAGTAAGAAGATTAGTACTTTAAGTACTATTTTTCTTTAATTAATTTTCAAATTTCTATTTGTTATACGTGTACTGTAAAATAAAAGGTTTTTGTTTCTTAAAAAGAAAACATTAAAGTTGAAAGTGCTGGAATTCGTTAACGCTGCGCCATTTACCTGCCTGGCAGCTTTTTTTCTTGCCATTATCTTTCGTCGTATCTTTTGTGAATTCCAAAGATCGTTCGTTTACATTTTGTTTTTCCTTCACGTCCTCCTCTTTTTTCTTTTTACCTTCTTTTCCCAGAACTTTTCAATGATTAGCAGTTTAGTACTATACCTTTGATATCGTGGATCTTAAAGTCTCTGTAGGACGAAAGTTTTTAATAATATACTCTTTCCGTTTCATTTTAGTCGATATGATTTTTATTTTTAAAGTCAAATTATGTAGATTTTGACTAATATTTCAACTTTCTCTATTTTGTCAAGGATCTACACACGCATAATATTTATAGTTATAGGGTGTCGCCCATAGCAACCCCTATATGCTTTCTAATTTTCCTCCGACTCCCCTTACTAGATCAAATAGGGAAGTTAAAAAAAGTACAGGAAAGATATATTTTTTTATTATATTGATATAAAAAAAAGTTGTAATCAATATAGTTTTGAATATCTTAATTTTTATTTTAAAATAGCAAATTAATTTAATATAATTTAACTTTTAAAAAGTTAGTAAAATTGATTTTCGAGAAGTGCAAATTGATTTTCGAGAAGTGCAACATGACAACTAAAATGGGATGAAAATAGTATATGATATAATCTCATAAATGAAATTTGAGAAAAGTAAGGTATGCGCATATTTTAAATCTATTTTGGAAAATAAATAAGTTATTTTTGATAAATCTTCGACTCAATAAATGAAGGTTTAAAAGAGAAAAAGATAGTATGAGATTCTTAAAGTATTTATTTACAATGATTTATAGGTGTATAAGTTGTCTGAATTTTTTTTTGTAGATATATGTTTAGAATGATTTAATGAGAAAGTGAAAATATCATTTTAAATTTAAAAACAGAAATACAATAAGATGATTTTATATATGAAACAACAAAAGAGTAGAAGCAATATATATATAATGCGTTCCATACAACGAAATTCAGCTGGTAAAGAAGAATCATCTGAATATAATAATCAAATATTTTTAGTTTAACTACTTTTTAATACTCCTATGATAAGTGGGTTTTGTCTTTTATAAGTTTGAATAACGGCATTAATTAGATGCTTTAATATGTTTAGAAGACACCAATTATTGCTTAACAACGATTAGTACAAGAATGTTTGTTAGTGCTTATCATTTGCCAGGCTTGCATGGATATTATACAACATAGGCCATAAGAAAATAAGAAGAGGGAAGACGATGGACTACTAATTAATCAAAAAAAAAAAAGGCGGATTCAAGATTTATAATTTATAAATTTATATAATTATTTTAAATTAGGAGTACTTTTAGAAATGACAAAGACTTAAAATTTAACGAGGCAAAATAATTATAGTTTGTATTGTTAATTATGATTTGTAGCTATATGTTAGATGGAGAAAAGAGGTGAGCAAGATTGGAAGAGGGCGAAGAGAGGAGAGAAAGATAAATTGTATTTGTATATCTGTTGGATAATTGTATCTATGTAATTAGCATATTTATGTATCAACAATTGTATTTCTATATTTGATGGATAGTTGTATATATGTAATTAGTATGTATATGTATCTGTGATCATTTATATCAATATTGTATCAGTTGTATTAACGAATACAAATGTATCAATTTTATTATTTGTATCAACAAATACATGTGTATTTGTATTTTGTATTACTCAAGAGATTTTGTATAGTTGACACTTATCATTTATATTGTATAAATGACCGTAAATATTTGTATTTATATAATTAATTATTATAATTTGTATTTAACATTAAAGGAGATGACAGAGGAAGAGAGGGAGAGAAAATAGTACTCCCCCGTCCTATTTTATGTGGTACCCATTGACTTGGCACGGTGTTTAAGAGAAAAAAGAAGACTTTTAAAATTTGTAATCTAAAATTATTCTTAGATATTTATGTGTCCGGGAAACATTTCATTAAGTGTAAAAAATAAATTTTAAAGATAAATTATTTCCAATTAGAATAAGGTGATATTTTTTTGAAGACGAACGAGTAATAAAATACAAATTAAGCTACAAATTATAATTCTTTCAACTATAATGGTGTACATGTTTATGTAAGTATGTAATTTATCCTCTTTTTAATTAATGTACAATATTAACTAGATTAACAATTAAAAGTTATAAATATTTTATAAAATTATGAACCCGCCCATGTTTCTAGCGTTGGTGCCAAATCTCATGCTATTTTTCTTGTGATAGAGATCAATAACATTGAATGTTATACCTCCACTTAATTATGATTTATTAATATATATTATTTACAAGTGGATTAGTATTTGGAGGCAAATGAGTTGAAATTCAAAGATAGTGCCACTGTAGAATGTGAGACCGTTTTCCTTTTATTTTAAGGAGTTTTTTTATTTTTTTTATTCACTACTTATTATTCGATTAAATTCAAATTCCTACGGTAAAATTAATTTTTAAGACCTATAATTCTTAAAGGTTTTTCTTTTATTCTAAATGGCTGAAACCTAAAAATTTTGATACAAAATAGAGCAATTTGAATCGTCTGGCCGGTCGGGACCAGAAATATGTATAAACAAATACTACATCTCATTTTATGTTGTATCATACGATATTTAAAGATTTTTTTTTGAAATTAATGTTATAAAAATATTAAATTATTTTTTATATTCTTTGTGAAATCAATTAAAAAAAGAAAGTACCCCGTAATATACGACTAATATGACTCACGTCTCCATTGGGTCCCACATTTCTCTGCCTCATTTCAATCTGTCCCGTAATAACTCCAAACTTTCTGCACTTGTTTTACCATTTCACCCCCACAACGGCCATATCACCTAACTAACTTTAGCTTCCTCTCTCTTTTGAATCAACTTCACATAATAATTTTTTCTTTCTTCAAAATATCTCATATTTCTTCCGTTTCAAATTAATTAAATTTTTTAAAAAAATTTAATCTTCAAAATATTTGAATTGTTTAAAGTTAAAGTTGAATGTTTGAAATTTTTTTTATATTTGTCTTTTCATTTATTGAAATTTTATATTTTCTAGGAGATAAATTACACGATATAATTATGACTTTACAAAGGGCATTAGTGGAAAGTATGGTGTAAAGTTTATCTTTGAATATTTTTCTTAATATATATTTATTACCTTATAAATTCAATTAAAATGGGCAGAAGAGTATTATTTCACTATATTTTGTATGGACATTTTTTTTTTTGTTAATTAAGAGTATCCTATGAGATGTTCACATGTCTGACTCTCTCTCGCTATCGAACTGAATTTCACATGAATCATTACTTTGTAGGTTTACCTAGGAATTAACTTGTTCAAAATTTTTTTTACTGATGTGATATTGTGAGAGTTATTAGATGGGACTCACGTCGAAATTTTTTATATTTGAGGGTAAAGCACCCAACAAAGATGATTTCATACCTTATGAAACTTAGAGACACAGGACCTGAGTAAGAATGAAGGAGTATTTACTACTACACCACAACTCTTATCGATTGATCAATCATATCACTACACTTTATATATAACTCCTTTAGCTACCAATATAAAATTTTATTGGCACACCAATATTTATAAATTGTTCAAACAATGTCTTTCTTTGTGAAGACAAACAATGAGTTTTACATTAAGGGGTCGTTTGGTAGAATGTATAAAAATAATGCTAATTAAATAAAATGTATTAGTAATGCTTGTATTAATTATTTTTTATGCATTATTTGGCTTGATGTATTAAAAATAACATATATAGCATAACTTATTCCAAAAAATATTAATTTACAAAGATACCCTCCATAAATATGATAAAAAAAGATGTAAAAAAAAGATTTTGAGGGTCAATTGGGTCTTTAACATATGCTAATGCATACCTATAAATCCATAATATTAGTAATACACAATAGTGCATTGATTATACATAATATGAAAAAGTGTACCAAACAAGATACTTCTAATACACAGAGTTAATGCATGCATTATTTTTACTAATATATTTTATCTAATACACATAGTTAATGCATGCATTATTTTTACTAATATATTTTATTAAATGACCCCTAAATTTTTATTTTTTTTAAAAAACAAAACAAAAATAGAAGATGGAGTTGCACAATAACGTGCATGTCTGATCAAATTTAAGGTCAAAACAATATCGTAGATTTCCTAAATCTTTTCTGCCCCAAAAATTTTGCTTTGTGTACTCTTTAAATGACAAATATTTATTTATCTAACAATTCACACAAAATATAAACAATTAGTACTTTAGACTTGACATCTTTTAAAATTAACCACCTAATATTATTAGTGTTAAATTATATATGTATATTAAAAAATAAGAACAAGAAATAAAGATCTATTTAATAGTGTTAGTTTAAAAATCATGTATCTATATTTAAATCAACTTTTTAAATAATTTTTAATTAAAAACCCAATAAACCTCGTTTTCTAAAATTCAAAATTTATAAATTCAAAATTCTGATTTCCCGATAACCACTTGTACAGTGGAGATAATACTGGAGACAGATAAGGATTTAGTTGGGACCAAATGCCAGCTGATAAATCCATTAATTGAATGAAGAATCTGATAGCTAGGCCCTCTTAAGTCTTTGTATTGATTCACAAAAGTGAGACTACCAACTCCACAGTGACTCTTTTCAGTTTGTTCCAATGACAAATATTAGAAATATTACTGCTCTTCGACGTGGCGGAGTTAGGATTGTCACTAAGAGGATTCAAAATTTGAAAAAAAAGCCACACGAATTAGTTAGAGGGGGTTCGACATCAACTATACACATATGTAGATTTATTTTAACCATGTATAAATAGTATAATTTTTTATCGAAGAGGGGTCAAATGAAATCCCTGACAAAAGGGTAGATCCACCCCTACTCTTCGATTATTTTATAACTTTTAATATCTTCTTTGTAGAATTGGCATTATTTTTCGTTCTAGTTGATATTTTATATTTATTATTTCGACTTCCTTTAGGGCTGATACATGTGAGCCGAAAGTCTTTCAAAACAATCTTTCTATCTCCATGAGATAATTCATAATAATAAGGTTTGTGTACACTTTATCTTCCACATATCTAACTTGCGAGATTTTATTGGATATGTATTGTTGTTTGTTTTATTTATCTACAACTATACATGCATATGGGAAAAGGCTAATAAAAGTAGTTCATATGTGCGTCTATACCAGTAACTCAAATATATCTTTTTCGATTAAAAAATACTTTAAAATTTATTTTTTGTTTTTTATTAAAATAAAATCTATATAAAAATATATTTGATCCTTTCCTTGGACTTAGTATGCCACCAACCACATAATAATAACAAAAAAAGAAGTTAATATTCTGTCTGTAGCCCTAATTTTTTCTAGTTGACTATCTAAGTGATTAAATATTCCCAAGTTTGTTTCTGTATTGTTTGGCATATGCTGAGGCGTGAGAGTTTTGTTCAGTGTCCAGTTTCTTTCATCATTTTTAAAGCTTCAAATTTTAAACTTTTCGATCAGATTTTTGGACTTTTTCCTAACAGTTTCTTCTTGATTGTTTCAACGGAACATTATTCCTATTCTTAATTTCTTTAGCGCTCTTCAGATTTAAAATTTGATACTCCCCCGTTTATTTTTAATAATTTGAGCATCTCTTAAAGATCAATTTTACAATATCAACAATAGTAGCATAATCTCTGAAGTCTCACAAGTACAGACTTTACTATTACCTCGTAAAGGTAGAGAAGTCGTTTATCAAAATTTACAATATCAACATTTGAATATAATAAATTCAATCCCTTCAAAAATAATTATATCTTTTTTTTTTTTAACTGAAAAATTAAAAATAGACATTTATTTTAATATCTTGGACAAACAAAAGTGATACATGGTATTAGTTACCAAGGTTGCTAATGATATTTATTGCAATTTACTTCTCATTATACAAAATCAAGATTTTTTTTAGTTTCATTTTATCTTCTTTTTTTTTAAATAAAGAGTAATTAATTAGAAAAAAGATAAAAATAAAGTAATAAAATAAAAACTATTTATATTTTATGATAGTTAAAAAAATATAGATGACAATTAATATGAGGTCGCGTGAGTAGTAATAACAATAATTAAATCCTCCGTTCGGCGGTATATAATATAACGGCTATCAATTGTATAAGAATTCAAATGTTAGATTGTTAATAATAATAATAATAATAATAATATGTTGAATTAATTTATCAACCATACTTTTTGTTGGTGAAATTACAAATAATTACAAAAAAAAAATAATTACAATTAACAATTGAAAAAAGTAAAAATTGAAGAACA